>VDFB02052363.1:0-164699 GCA_007258455.2 Sequoia sempervirens
CTCTACTCTCTCTCAGTGCATCTAACCTCTGTGCATCCTCCTTTCTATACCTTCCATCTGATACTCTCTGCTCCAATCTGTAACTTGAAGGCTAATCCCTGTTCATATTTCACATTCATAACTTAAAAGAAGCCTCGTTGCTGCGCAGACGTTGTAGGGGAAATAGCTTTCAATTTAGTGGGCGCTGGTTGTTCTTGTCTTCTAGTAAATTAATTTGTGGCTGAAACCCAAGGATTAGCGTCTGAAATTTGTTGTTTTGTTTTATAATCCTCAAATAGCAGTTTAGATTAAACATTAATAGTCAAACCCTCTGAAACGATGCCCTTTATTTAACAAGATAACAGCATAAATTTTGGTTAAACATTATCGCATTCCTTGGGATATCGATCAGATACATCTGCCATTCGTATCAGCTTGAAAGTTTCTAAAATTTATGTTTTTATTTAACTCCTCTTCGCGCCCACTCTTCAGCTTATGTCTTGTAAATCTTTACTAGTATTATGTAATTGTTGCATTCATAGCAGGCAATTGAATTTTCTCCTGTCATCACTATATGAGCTTGAACAATGAAATTTTCTTTTCCCTAGAAAGCTAGAGTTTATAATATCTGACAAACATAAATAAGGCATCACCGTTGGAAATACTCAACCTATATTCATATATGATAGAGATTCAAACTAACTGCTTGTATGGGTATTCTGAACTTTTAATACCTCCCAGCTTCATTTGAATCTTCCTAGCCCTATGCATGGCAGCGCAAAATCCTCAGTTTCTGGTTCTCTTTTGACTAATGCCTTGAGTAGCGGGCACATCATCATAATCACTTTACTATGATAAAACCATGCAAGATTGTAAAAAGAAAGAGAAATTTATAAGACGGTGGTCAGTTGAAACAAGTGTTATCGCAGTCAACTATTCCACAGGAAAATGCCTTAATTTTTGTTTTCATATCCTCTAGAGCACTTGCAATCACAATATCTGGAAAAATCATCCTTCTCTTAAGCCGCGTAATTGCACCTCACCTGCCTCTTTTTCTTCGGTCTTGAGAACATTCAGGATTTGATAATAATGCAAGTGGATGGCGATATTTCCAAATTCCAAAACTCACTTTCTAATTGGCTTCTCACATTTTTGCAACCGTAACCATCTCAAACTTGGAGGAAGCTTGGTTTGTGTGTCTTCTCTGATGCCATCCATGAGCAGATTGTTCAAGTGAAGAAATTGAGAACCAATGAGCAGATTATTCAATTCTCTTGGTCTGCGCAATGTTTCAAACCCTTGCCAGTTACCTCCGTTCAGTCGAAGCTGAGAGAAATTGATGTTATTGGATTCAGTGCTTAGATGAACTCCTTCACATAGTCTGGTAATCTAAATTTATAAAATCGCCCTGGAACCATTGGTAGAATCAGCACAGCTGCAACGTTAGACTTGCAAAAGTGTAGTAAATTAATTAGTCTCCCTGGTTTCAGTGGTAACCTGTCACAGTAGCGCACATTCTATTGTGCAAGCCTAATCTTCAGATTGTTTCGTTTCTCATCATCAATATTCTTCTCTAAAACATCAAATCTGTAAATTGATGGAAATGGTTCGCATCTCTCAAAACAATTTCTCTTGCAACAAACTTGGAAAGTTGCCTATAGAATTCGATGCCTTCATTGCTCCTAGAGATGCCTTTATCATGCTTTTTGCTTGGAATTTGGTGTTGATTGAAGTTTAAGTTGAGAACAAAATACCATTAAAATAAATCTTCAAAATCTCCACCGTATGCTTTTAGGCGTGATGTTAGTTGGCTTAGGTAAGGAATCTTCTAATTGCTTGTTTATAATTTAGAAAAACATAGGGGAGACAAATTTAGCATAATAGGAGCTTTCTTTTAGGGAACCACGTATATTCCCCATGAAAAGGCATTCTATTACTTAAAAAGACCTTTTAATTAGCATACACCTTATGATTAAGAGAGTGGAATATATTCCTATAAGATAGATTAGGGTATAGAGATTTTTAATATTAGGGATTCTCAGAAAATATCTATTCTCTTTTTACATTTCATCTTTAAAAGAATTAAAATATATAAAAGTGGTTTTAAAATGTTTTTTATGTGTGTAAAGTTATTAGATTGATTTAATATTTTAAGGTGGTACACTATTATTATTAACTTGTTTTATATAAAGGAATTAAGTAATCTTGACAAATAAGAAAGTGATAGAATTAGGAATGGAGATTGTTGTTATTTAAGAGTTTTAGGAAATTATTATGACCACAATTAATATGGTTTATTCTTTGTTCATTCGTAGCTGAATATTGTTATTTTATAACCTTAGAGTAGTATGGTAAGATTAGGGTGTAAGCTAAATAACTAGAAAATTTTATTAAGATTGTCTCAAATATTATTATTCGAGGGAAATAATCTTTTGAGTTAATTATGAGATTAATAATAAGGAATATTATGAAATGTTAAAATGTGCCTTGAGATAATTACAATATGTGGTTATAGAGTTCCTTTAATTACTTTAAATTAATTCTTCTTGTTAAATGATTGGATAAATGGTATTTGAGTGGTTATTGTAAGTTTAGGGGTAAATTGATTTGTGGTGTTCTTGTTGGAATCACTTGGTTTCAGAAGTAATTTCATTCTATTAGGATTCGTATTAAATAGATGATGGAGTTGGTTATCTTATAGATGATATAGTTATTTTAAATATAATTATTTGTAGTAAATACTCCCTTAATTAAATTAAGTGGATATGTTAAAATAAGTGGTAAGAACGTTGAAATAATGCTTAAATTAAAGGAAGGTCTTTATGGTTATAATGTGTGAGTAAATGTGCTTTAAACAGAGTGTTTTGATTACTGGTTTAAGTGATATTTAATTGTTTTAAGTTGGTTGTTATTTATGGGATATTTATGGAGATGTCTCGATAGCCTATTCATTGTAAGTGTTTTAAGATAGTGTTCTTCAAGGTTGATGTGTTTGATGGTTTCCTTGTATGGAATTATGTGCGTAAAATGGGAACCCGTATTATTGTTCATGATTGTTTTAATTTTGGAAGGGTATGCTTGAGAGTTAGTGTCTTGTGGCTTATAACATCAGATTTTACCTTCATTCGCAATATTGTGATATCCTTAAATGTTGGAAATGATTGATCTTTAAAATAATGTTCTTATTAGATTGCTTCGAGTTACTTCTTATTGAATGAATGGTTATATTGTATTTGAATGTGTGGTTCATGGATTGTTTTGATAGACCCTTTCAATGTGAATTTTCCTGAATTGATTTTTGAGTTGGAGATTTTCACTCATTTTATTTATGTTGCTATTCGTTGGGAACCAGTATGTGTTCTTTTGTTCTTTACCTAAGTGGCAAATTGGTTAATGTTATCTTTGTCATGATTGATGGTTCTACTTGATGAGTCAAATTTGAAAAGTACTTTGAGTTATGGGTATTCCGAGAGGAGAAAATAGAGGTTTCCCTTGGATTCCCAATTTAGTTCGTATCGAAGTGTTGGTGTTGTTGAATGGTGTTGTGGATCTTATTTTGGTGTATTTGCTCATTTTATTTACATTGGAAATAGTTCTTTGAGGTCTTGCAATTAATGCTATCAGTTCCTTGATGGGGAAACCCTAGTGTAACTTTATGAGAATCTTCCAGAGGTTTATTTTACTATTGGTTAAATATTCCTCCTTTTATATTGCACTTATTTGTATGCAAGTGTGTTTTGGTTTTCAGCCAATGTTTGAGGGTTGTGTACATGAATGGATTATGTTATGGCAAGATGGGTAATGCCTTGCATACTTCTCTGTTGTGATCTAATGCTTGACATGGTATTTGTACTTGCAGCCTTGGATTTTGGTTTTATGTTTTGGCGGAAGGTGTCTAGAGAGAGAGAGTGGCTCTAAGGAGGTGGGTGAGAATTATTTTCGTGGCAGGATTAGCCCTCGTTGAGTGAATTTAATAAGTGATAATTTAAATAATTAACTAGGGGTAGGTAGAATCACATTAAAAAGATAATTGATGCCTCATCCGCCATATAGTGCTACTACAGACTAAAGGGATTGAGAAGGCCGTGGTTGGAATGATCGTTGCCTTGTCTTCGCGAAAGGTAACAGTTTCGCATGAGCAACCCTATGGGGTGGTTCCTTGAGATAGGTAGCCTAGATAACCATAGATGGAGGCGGTTCCTAGTGCTTGGTTGCCTGGATAATCCGTCAGTAGATGGAGGCGGTACCTTGCAGTAGGTAGCCTGGAGAATCCATGTTAAGCCATGCGATGACACTCTCCTCTAACACTCCTTCTTATGTTGTTTCTTTGGAAATCCTCTGGAAGTGGGTCTTTGTCTTGAATTGATGGATCACAGTTGTTTGAAATGATTTATGGTTTTACCCTATTTTATCTTTGGTGTACTTTGTGGTCTTGAATGATCTCATTGATATTTGACTTATGACCTTGTACTCTTATGGTACTGTTATATGATGTTATTGGAATTGTATTATGTTTTTTGGAAGTGTTTCATGATCATCCTTTGGTTATTTGTTTATTGGCTATTGCTTTGATTTAGGTGATGAGACTTAGGACTTTAAGTTATTATGTTGATTCTTGGATGTGGTTGTAATCCTTGAGTGTTATGATATTTTTGTATGACGTTGAGTCTTGTGGTACCATGTTTGGATGTTCTTGGTTGAGGTCTCTTTCTTGTTAGCTCCTAGCACGGGGGGTGGGTCTTCGGGCTCACATGGTCGGGTGGAACGTGCTAAGCACCCCATTGGGTCCCCAGTCAAGGATCGAGAGGTGCGGATTGATGCTATTGCAGCGACTCCAGAGTTGTATCTGTCTTGGAGCCCGTTTTGATACTTGTATTTCTCTAATTATTTGTATCATGGTATCTTGTGTATGGTTTCCATTCATATTTGGAACACTCTTGCATCATTGTACTCCTTAAACGTTGTACTGTAATGAAATGTTAAACTTGGTGTGGATATTGACCATGGTAGTTGTTATTCAATGTGTTATGTAATCATGCATATGTTGTATTTATGTGCAGATGGCTTCTTATCAATGAATTTTTCATGTATGTGTTATATTTGTTATTGTTAATGATTATATCTTTGGATTTTATTCTTTATTGATGTTGTATGGATCTAAGTCGCTTAATGACTCTTCGTGTAACCCAAGGGATGTATGTGTTAATGAATCTATTTAATTGAAATTCATGTTATGACTTAATATGTATTACATGTATATTTATATTTTACTTTTAAAAAAAAAAAATTGTCACATTAATTATTGTGTTGTTGTCTCCTTTGGGGTTATGCAATGGCGTTACCTACCTCAAAAAGAGAGATACCAGGCAGAACTAAGAAAGAAGAAGAAAGAATCTCCTTAAAACACTTGTCATTCCAACAAGCCATCTCAATCTCTACCTCTAAAGGAGAGAGATCCCCTCATATGGAGAGGATGATATGAACACCTTTTCCACAAACCCTATAAACTCTAATAGCCCCAAAATCCACCTTAATAGAAGTAGCTTCCACCTCAAAAGGAACAACAACCAAGGAAATGAGGAAAAGGGGCTTCCTACCTAATCCACAAAACCCAACTCCACCTCAAAAGGAGAGGTATCCACTCAATAGGATCAAACTTCACCTCTATAGAAGAAATAGGTTGTAGGACCAAGAAGGAAACTAACTCTCCAACAAAAAAAGTGAACGTACCATCCCTTGGCAAACCCTACATTAGGAATTTTAAGAGGAACAGGAAGAGAATCCTTGACAACATCCAAAAGGCCAACTTAAACATTTTGGTCTTTAAGAATAGCATGAACAATAATCCAACCATCATCCAAAAATCCATCAATAGAGAAGTGTAGAACCACCTTGTGCAAAACCACCTTATGTAGACAACCTTCTAGATAAACAAAGAAGGAAATACCCCAGCTAATAGGGAAAGATCCTCAAGTAAAATAATACATAATTGAATCTGTATGTAGAAAAAACCAAACCCCAAAGACATAAAGAGTAAAACAAACCCATAGGGGTTCCAGAAAGAAAACATAATCCTCAACATGGAGGACCAAAAAACTCCCACAAAAGAAAAAATAGGACAAAAAAACTCTTGTCCTGCCCTACAAGACCATCAGCCTCTTCCACAGAAAAAAAACATTACAAACCACAAGAGGTCATGAGCATATTTCAAAAGTCACCACTAGTAGAAAACCTACGCCACAAGAAAACCCATGCAATAAAAAGTCAACTCCAAAACAACAACAACAAATTTAACCATGACCCAATTGAAGAAGACCACCCATCTACCAGCACCCAACAAAGAAACAACAAGGGCACCAACACTGCACCATCCACCAAAAATAGACAGGGACCAAGCAACAAAAAATAGCCAACAAACTCCTTCAAAGACACCAATAGCAAATCATCCTCATCATCATCTACATCAAACCCTCCTTCATTCTCCTCGATTGAGGATTTCAAACTCTCGCTTCCACTCTTCTTTTTGCTCTACCATTCCATTTCAATAACATTTTCAAATTGAATGATATTAAGGGTATGAACCTTTTGGTTGTTAGCTCTACAAGCACGAAGCCCATCTATATGAGTGTTAATAAGGGGAAAAAATGGAAAAAATATTTTATTGTTATCAATAACCTCATTTTTCCCTTATAAACCTCTTATTTCTAAGCTACATCATCATGAGGGCCTTGAAATTTGCGTTATTTATCCATGCATGCCTAATATAATTGTTTCACCCCATTATACACTCAATCTTTCTATTCAACCTCCTATACCTCCACCTTCTACCCTTCCACTCTTATTTCCCACACTTAACATTCCCCATTTTATTCCTTCAACTTCCCATCAACACCATCCTCCTATTAAACCCAAAAATTATAAATAATTTTCTCCTATACCTAGATTTACTTCTTTAGAACCCAAGTTCAAACTTATCATTCATACTTCTTTAGAACCCAAGTTCAAACTTATCATTCATATTGATATTTCTATTATACTTGGTAATCCATCTATTATCTCAAAACTCCTTTATTTTTTGTGTGTATATTTTCTCTACTTTTAAGAATCTTATTGCAAATATTTCTACTTTCTCCACCATTATCATTTATCTCCCTACATTTATGGTTCTTGATATGCCTCTCCATTTTCCTAACCTTAAATTATGTCATACTATTATCAACATTCCTTCTCTATATTTTATATTTAGCATTGGCATACTTTTCTCTTCTAATATTTATCTTTACCTTTTTCATTGCATTCTTACCTACTTTGTAGAGATATAGCCTATACATTATGATGATGAATATTTCCTTATTTCCTTATAGATGGTTATTTATTCTATAATTGATAGATATTTTATTCTGTATGCTTCATATTCAAAAAAAAAATCCTTCTTATCCATCTTTATAGATGATTCATGATACCCTTGTAGGTACATGACTACATATAGGCATGCATGCTATGTTTGTATTACAACATGTTTGTATTATGTGTTGTATATTTGTTTTTACTTATATATTTGTATATATTTTAAAAAATATATTTTTTATTGAAATATATTTTTTGTTTAATATCTATTTATTTTATGTGTGGATGCAAATATTTGAATATTGGTGCCTCTCTCATATTGACCTAAAAATAGTTGGTAATAATTTGTTTCAAATTCAACTACTTGTTTATTATTTTTTAGTTTTGATACTCTTCTATCTATTATTTGTACTCTTTTGTGTTTCTTTCTCCTTGGTATATTGGAGATGATGCAAATTAATCTAGTATTATCACCTTTTTCATGTTGAGTAAAAATGGGCAATGCCCATCCATCCTATTTATAGTATCTCACTTCTTTATTCTTACTTATTCTTTTATACTTCTTGTTGTACATGTAAGGGTAATGATGGCAATAGAAGAACAATTCTATTATATGATTGTAGTTTTCCTAATTCAATGCACATCTAGATACTTTTTTATCATTTTTTTCTTATCTACATGTGGATCTCCTTTTTTCTCTTTTATAGTCAAATATGTTATTTTCTTATTTGTATTGCTTACTATTTTTCCAAATTTCTATATTACACTCATTTTGTTTCTCCTATGATATGCATTTTTTCTACTATGTTGGACACCTCTTTCTTACTAACATTTCTAACTTGTGTGTTCCTAGATGATTTTTTCCTTTGACTCATTTCTCCATTCATATGAAAACATGATTTCGTTCCTTTGTCTTTATGTCCATATGACATGCTTACACTCCTCTAATTGTTGGCTTTCTCTATAGAACAATTTCTATATTCCTATTGTTATTCTATTATTTCTCATTATACTATTTTCCCACTCTATTATAAATATTAACACATTTTCCTTTCTCTACATACGCTTCTTAAATTTATTAAATTTTCTAACATACAATCAATTTAATGAGAACCTATACTCTACCGCATTCTTTAACATGATTTCAATTTGGTTCCTAATCTAACTTTTATGGTCCATACACTAGCTATTTTAGTCTCTACACTATGCTATTCAATTTATTAAAGGCTTGTCATAGTGCCTATTTCTATTTATAATTACTTTTGAGCTTGTCCTAGCTTCCTTTACACCTTATTTAATTTTTGGGTATGGCATAGCCCTCTTATTTTATTTCTATTCTCTCTTTTCCTATGATCAAGTTCAATCGAAATCATGGGCAAATTTATAATCATATATATTCTTCTTACACTTTACTTTCTCCTTTCTCCCAAATGGGTTCACTAATGTACAATTTTTATTTTCTATATACTTTATTTTATCACGATGAATAATAATGATTTTTCCTTATGTATGCCTTGTAGATGAGGAGTGCATGTTGGAAAGAATAAAAAATAATAATATGAGGGCATAACCCCATATATCTTTTATTATATACTTACAATTTTTAAATTATTATTTATGTTAATTTAATTTATCATATTTTAACACCTAATGGCACAAGCATGATAAAGTGGGGAAATTTTTTAAGTAAAAAATTGTCTTATTTTTAATTTCTAATATATGTTGAGCACTTATTTAAGTTTTCACACCCTTAGAATGTTTTAGGATGCATTTAGTTAGTTCCTTAACCAAAAAATCATTGTCACATATGGATATTCATTCATTGTCACATATGGATATTCATGTTCAATACTTGTTCATGATCATTCTTCATACATTCAAAAACTTCTTGTATTTCTAGATGCTAATGAAATCACAATAGTGACCTAGTCATAACCTTATTCATGGTAACATATATGCATTATAAAAAAAATAATAATAATAAAAAGTTGTTTATTGTTACTTTTTTAACATTTTTTAATAACTAAAGACATGTAAATTTCATCAAAATGCTATTTCAAAACTCATAATTGACTTCTTACAAGATTATTAACTTCTTACAATTCAATCATCCATAGAAAATTTAAGAATTCCCTCCAACATTCAAATTTTTGTTTTTGGCTAGTAGTCTTGTGAGTTTTCCTAAAGCTTTATTTTTCTATAAACTCCATGTAGCTTTTTTCCATAACCATTGTGTCTCCCATTATTTCATTCATCTCTAAAGCATGTGATCTTGCACCCATTCCCTTTGGAATATTGGAAATAGTTTTTACCCTTTATCTCCTTCCACATTCTAGGGTAGAAAAATACTAGTAGAAACCTTTACTATTTGTATCTTTAAATTACTTAAAATCACTAGCACCTTCACATCTAGGTCTACACACACAACCAACATATGTATACTAATACATGGATGTTGGAATAAACCAAATAGAGACCTAAATTAGTTAGGTTCTAACAATTCTATATTAATTTTTTATTTTCCTCCCTATAAATATTATTTCAATATTTCTTTACAAGTATATTTGATCTAGAACTGCAAGCACAATGGTAACTAGAAAACTAACTCGTAGAAACTACAAAAAAATTGAAATATCTAAGCTCAAAGTGTAATCTCTATTGAAAAATTATGATAACCAACACAAAAGGATAATCTCTATTGAAAAATTATTATTACCACCATATATCTCTATTTTTAAGTCCTAGGCTTAATTTTCTATTAACTTCCTAACCTCATTTTCTAGGTCACTATTCCACTTCACTAGTTGCAAAAAAACTTTAGTGGTCTCCATCACAATACAAAATTTTCCACTCAATATGAGATCAATAACTCTTATGTTTAACTTCTTAATTATTCCAACACTTATGCCAACCATTTTTTTCTTAAACCACCAAATCCAGGATACGTGTTCTACTCATATTTTATTGTCCTTTACTTTATCTATTTTCTTTTGGATAAAATCTAGCTCTAGTGTTTGTTAACTACCATATCGTTTAATTTATAAATATTATTTTATTCATGTATGATTATTGGAGTAAATCAATATTTTCCTAATGATAGGTTCATCTCCTATGCTATTTCCTAATTTGTGTTTTTTTTTGTAAATTGTGATATCTATATGTATAATTATTCATTTAATTAGATTGGGGTTTTTTATTTCATAAGCTAATCAAATCATATTTTTATCAATTAGTCCTTTTCACAATAAAGGAACAGAAACCAAGCAACTTAGCTCTCTTTTAAGGATGTTAGCCAAGAATAATGCCTTTGTTGGTTTGTGTTCCAATATTTTGTAGAGGAAAGGTTGATCCAATTTAATTTACTAATTAGTCTAGATTCCTTTTTCCACTAAAACATTTTGGTGAACCCGACACATCTTACACTTGCATATCTTCTTTATCTTTATTGTGTTTAATTAGTTGACTAATTGATTGGATAATTTTACATTTACAAAAGTATTATGTGTTTAGTTTATAAAATAAAACACTTAAGAAAATTTTCTTTTCTTTTAGATTAGAAAACCAAAACATAAACAAAATTTATTTTATCCCTAAATCAACATTTATCATATTGTCATCACTTTTCTTCTACTTCTCCTATCTTTCCTCTCTTTTATCTTCATCATCTTGGAGAAAGTAAGATTATTTGATCATATTGAATCTCTTTCTACAAGATTTTCCTGTGTTTGATGAGTCATTTAGTAGTGATAATTTTGATATGTTAGTGAAGCATTTGATTTCTTATCTTTTGCAAATTTCAAATGGATTTCTTGAAAATCATTGGTTTCTAATCTTGTGTTTGATCTAAGCTTTGCATGTTTATTGTGTTTGTGGTGTTCTCTAACCCACCTCGGTTCCAGTTACATTCTAAAATTTACAAACCAACTTAATTAGAATAATAATTTTGATCAAAATGTGTTGCAGCGACCTCATTATCATGTACTTGCTCACACATACAATACTCAAAACAACAAACAACCTAAACAAACACTTATTGTTCCCACTTCTATTATGCATTCTCAACCTTTTCTTCCTCCAAAACCTAATCTTCGTCAACATGTTGGTAAATATTATGATCTTGTCGAGCAAGGATAACATAACTTAAAATGTGATTTGGAACAACAATACACATCTAAGCCTTGGCTCTGCTCTACAACTTCCTGCCTAGCCATTTTTTGAATTTTCTCTTATTTTTACTCTATCTTGTCTAATGGGCTAACCGAGCAAGGGCCTAGTAAGGCTCCCCATTCTAGGAATTATGTTCCCTTGTCTGACATAGGCCCGCTTTTGCTGCTTCCAAAAATGTTGTTCCCCATGTTGGTTCCCCTTCTCGTACCTCTTCCCCTTCTCCTGTGAGGATAGTTGGTACTTCTGGAAAGTTGCCTTTGTCCCTGTCATTTGGTTTGGAATATTTTTTATCTAAGGAAGAACCTACTTCTTTTGTGGATAAAATAGTGAGTGTCAACTCACCAACTATTGGAAGACTGAACATAAATTTTGCTTCCTATTCAAAAATAGGTAGGGAGATCGATGTTACTAAAGCATTAATGATTAAGGCTATGGATGGCCTCAAGCTAACATTGGTTGGAAAATTCATGGTGTACCGCTCAAACATTGAACAAGTAAGGCTTTATGTTGCTTCTATTTAGAACTTAAAATGAAGTGTCTCTATTAGTGTCGTGCCAAAAGGTATTTTCCTTTTTTCCTTTGTTGTCTACAAGGATATGTTAAAGGTTCTAACAGGAGGCCTGTGGGATTTTGATGCTGGGTTCAAAAATTTCCACTCATTATGTAGATGGAAACTAAGATTTGACCCTTTTGCTGACTTGGGTGCTACAACCTCTACGTGGGTATGCCTTCTCGGGCTACCTCTTGAGTTTTGGGAGTTCAACATCTTAAAAGGGATAGTCAACTCCTTTGGAAGCCTCCTAATTGTTGACAAGGTTACCCAAGAGAGGTATCTCTTAGTTTTTGCTTGGATTTATGTTAACATGGTTGTTAACACTATTTTTCCTACCTCAATGCTTCTGAAATCAAATTTCAGAAACTGGTCTTAGCCTCTTGAGTATGAAAATGCAAGGTAGTTTTGCCAGTCCTATAAGAAATTTGGCCACCTCATTGACTCCTATAATAAAAGGCCTCAAGATGTGTTTAAAGGTGACCATCAACCCTTAATTGAGCCCATGATTAAGGCTTCCAAGGTTGATACTGAAGCCCCCCTGAATAAGATGAAAATTTTAGGGGTGGTGCTAAATTCCTAAAAGTTTCTCCCCCTACGAAGGTTGAAATTTTGATGGATCAGGATGCTACTTGTCAAGAGCCTTATGCTATTTCTCAAGTCATGGGATGTAAGGAAAGTGAGGAAACAACTTCAGGGGATGGGAAAATACTAATCCCCGATGTGAGCAAGGTTTGAAGACAAAGGTTGCTAAGATGAATCTAGACGAAAACTCTCATAAGGAGCTGGAAACAAACCAAAGGGCGACCAATGCATTGGTTCCTAACAAGGTTGATAATGGAGAGAATGTTGAAGGAAGGGGAAATTGTGTCACATATTGCTAAGGATCCTTCTGCCCCTTCTCAATCCTTGGGGTACATTTCCTTTTTTTCTCAGAAGGGAGGAGGGAATCTTAAGGACTCATTGGCTATTTTAGGTTTTCCTACTTCTCCCTTTGACAGAGAGGATGAAGAAGATTGGACACAAGCTACATGCAAATCAAAAAAGAAAAAGAAACCAGATGTAGGGGGAGGAAATAAGGTTGGAAGACCTTCTCAAAAGGAATCTAGAAACAAAGACATGGTACATGATGTGGCTTCAGATAGACAAAAAACTTTGGACTTGATCATGGGTTTGAAGTCTAAAAAGAAGTAATGTTGGTTGTTTTCATAATAGCTTCTAGGTGTTTCTATCATAGATTAGTTATGAATATGAAGATTCTTTCTTAGAATATTAGGGGCCTTAATAGCCCTTATAAACACTTTTTGGTCAAAACATGTATTTTGGATAACAAAGTTGACATCTTGCTCCTTCAAGAAACTAAAAAGAAGAAAGAGACCCTTAACAAGGCTATTTTAAATATCTGGCCTAGTGCTAATTACTTTTTGAGTGAAGCTGAAGGAGCTTTTGGGGGCATAGTTACTCTGTGGAATCCCTTGAAATTTAAAGGTTCTTTGGGATTCTCTAGAGAGAGTTGTCTCATGGTTTCCTTTGAAGACATGTCTTCTTCAGAAAAATGGAATTTAATTAATATTTATGCTCCCAATTCCTATCGGAATAGACTGTAGTTATGGATTTTTGAATGATGCTATTGAGACTAGAAAGGAGGACTACTAGATGCTAGGAGGAGACTTCAACTTTTTTCTTTTACCCTCAGAAAATTTGGGGGGGCTTGATGACTACTTTGAAAGTATGATGGATTTGGCTGGCTTTTTTTATTTTTTTGGGATTTTTGATATCCCCCTTCTGGGATCCCATTTCATATGGTCCAATACAAGGCTTGGTAATCAGTTGATTCAAGTGAAGTTTGATAGGTTCCTTGTCTCTAACAATTGTAATATTTCTCAACACCTTTCCCTCTCTGCCCTCCCTAGATCTAGTTCTTATCATAATGCCATTTTGCTTAAGAGAAATGTTGATCCTAATAAAGGCCCTTTCCCTTTCAGATTTGAATTAGTGTGGACTCTCCATCCTGAATTTTCTACCATAATTGAGAATTGGTGGTCAGAACCCATGGTTGGCACCCCCATGTTTCGCCTAGTGGAGAAGCTGAGTAGAATTAAGAAAAGAGTGAAAGGATGGAACAAATCAACTTTTGGCAATATCTTTGATACCAAAAATCCTTGGGAGACAGCTTAAAGGAAATGCAAGATAAGATGGAGGTTGGACTAGTGGATGAAGACATTTGCATTCAAGAGCATAACCTGAGAACTCAATGGTTTAATATCAACAAACAAGAGGATATTTTTTGGAAACAAAAATCTCGAGTACAATGGCCTTCCAAAGGAGACCGAAATACCAAATTCTTCCATCAGTCCATAATGAAACATGAAAGTAGGAACAAGATAAGACAACTAAAGAAAGTTGATGGCACTATGGTGACTACTGAAAGAGAAATTGTTGAGGAAGTTGTGAACTTCTACTCCTCCTTCTAGAATGAACCAAGGGATTCTAATCAAGTATATAATGATATCCTTCAAATGATTCCTAAGGTTATTATTGATCAAGACCTAAAATTTTTGTCTAGAACTATTTCTCTCTAGGAGGTTAAACATGTTTTCTTTTCCTTTGGGGCTTACAAAGCCTTGGGGCCGGATTGGTTTCCTTTGAATTTTTTCCAAATATATTGGGATATTATGAATACTGACCTGTTAAATGAAGCTAGATATTTCTTTAGATCGAGAAGGCTTCTCAATCAAATGGATGTTATGTTCATTTCCCTTATCCCTAAAGAGGAAGATGCTTCATCTATGCATGACTTTAGACCCATTATTCTATGTAACACAGTGTATAAAATCTTCTCAAAGATAATTGTGTAGAGACTAAAAGTTGTTTTGAGTAAAATGATACCCTGAAACCAAAAATGATTTGTTCAAGGAAGAAACATATTGGATGTTGTCATAACCACCCATGAAATTCTCCACTCAATGGACCTAAGTAAAAATTCAGGGATGGCTCTAAAAATCGACATATCTAAGGCTTATGACAGAGTCTCTTAGTTGTTCCTTTTTGCTGTTCTTAGAAAATTTGGGATTGATGGAAGATTCCTCAATTTTTTTACTGCATGTGTTGCTACCCCAAAGTGTTTAGTTTTAGTGAATGGGGTCCCCTAGGGTTTCTTCTCATGTGGTTGTGGCCTTAGACAAGGATACCCTCTCTCCCCCTATCTGTTTATAATTGTTGTAGAGGTCCTTGGTAGAAACATTCAAAAACTCATTGATTCTAAAGTGTTGAAAGGAGTCAAGGCCACTTCGTCCCTCTCGCATGACTCTCATCAACAGTTTGTTGATGATACCATTCTATTTGGAGAAGCCTCGGTTGGTGAAGTCAACCACTAGAAATCTATATTAAATGACTATGCTTCTACTTCGGGTCAATATATCAATTATAATAAGAGCAAGTTATACTTTTTCCATTTTGATCACATTGTGAAAGAGAGAGGTGTAGATTTTGGGCTGCCAAGAAGCTATTTTTCCTGCTACTTACCTCGATCTTCCTCTGATCTCTAGAAAATTAGAAAATAATTGTTGGATTCACTTAATTGAAAGAGTCCAAAAAGAGTTAGTTGCATGGAAAGGTAAAATCCTAAGCCAAGTAGAGAAGATCCAACTTCTTAAAGCTTCTCTTCAAAACATTCTAGTATAGTATTTGTCCTTGTTTAAAATCCCTACTTTTATTGTGAAAAAAATTAAACAAATCCAAAGAAGATTCTTGTGCTCTGGCATTGAAGAAAAAAATAGATTGGCATTTGTTGGATGGGAGAAAGTGTGTGCTCCAAAAAATGTTGGTGGACTAGGGATAATGAGAATTAAACTATTCAACAAAGCTCTCACTGCAAAGATGGGGTGGAGCCTATTGGAAGGAACCAAGGACTAGGTTAAGACCATTTGAGCTAAATACCTCAAGAATAGAGAACCTGGTTGTTTCCTTACTTCTTCTTATCTGCCTTATGGATCTTTCTTTTGGAACCACCTTATCAAAACCAAAAGTGTGTTAAAATTGGGTGTGGGAAAGAATATTGGCTATGGTAAGGATATTGATTTATGGAAGGACCCTTGGATTTGTGAGCCCCCTCTCTCATCTTTAGATGTCCTCAACCCCTTGAAATAAATTTTGACCAGAATTTATGGAAAAAAGGTAGTTGATTACATTAATTGGGATGTTGATGAACCGAAGTGGATTGAATTTAACAACTTGCTTAGGAGTGCTAATTTGAGAGATCAAAGACAAAAAAACTAGGAGCCTATGGTGCAAAGGCTTGGAAGCCTCATAGGGGAGGAAAATTAGTTCTCTAAAGATAGGACAAATGAATGGTTGTGGATTAAGAATCCTTCTAGCTACTTCTTAATCAAAAATTCCTATAAGGAATTAGAAAAACCTTTAATTGATTGCAAGAATCTTCATTGGGATGAGGTGTGGATAAAAAATATAACTCCTAAATTCAATCATTTTTGGTGGGAAACTTCTCATGGTAGAATCTTAACTATTGATAATCTTGTAAGAAGGGGGTACCAGCTTGTTAATAGATGTGTCCTATGTAAGCAAGAAGAAGAGACTGTTATGCATCTATTCTTCCACTATCTATTCTCTATACAAGTTTGTTCCTTCTTCCTCCCTCTGTTGCTCACGACATGGATCTTCCCTCCTGCCATGAATTCATTTATAGGTAGCTGATCTTTTAGCCTTTTTTCCCACAAGATAATTCTGGACCTCTAGAACCAAGCCCCTCCTTTCATATCATGGAGGGATTGGAAAGAAACAAATAATCAGATTTTTAGGGAAAATGAGAGAAACATCCATGAGTTATGTATGTCCATAAAGGCTCAAATACATGAAAATGTGTAAGTGGGGGGTACATCTATTCAAAAGTTATGCCCACTTATAAAGAAATAAGAATCAAGCAGCTATAGGGCATAAAGAAGGGCCTTACCAATATCAACTGGTCTACCTATCTCTTAAGGAAGACTATAGTGTGGACTCCTCCTAAGATGGATTCGATAAAATTCAACTTCAACAGGTGTTCTAAAGGTAATCCTGGCCTTGCAGGGGCAAGAGGTTTATTAAGAAATCACCTTGGAGATTGTATAGTGGGATATGGGAAAAATGTGGGTATCTACACCAACAACAAAGTTGAGGCCATGGTAGTGTGGGGAGGATTTAAGATGCTAAGGGATTTTGGTTTTCAGAAGGTCATCCTAGAAGGAGACCCCAAACTTATAGTTTACATATTGAAAGGTGGTACAACAGTTCCTTGGGAACTAAGTGATATAATAGACAACTATAACGAACTTATGAATTTCTTCACTCACTATTGTATCCAACACCTATACAGGGAAGGAAACTACATTGCTAACTATGCTACCAACAAGGCCCTCATGTGCAATAAGTGGACCCAATGGGAGTTTTTCCAGTTTCCAACTACAATGAAAGATAAGGTGTTAAAAGACAAATATGAAAATGTTTATAACTTATAAGGTTTTGATAAGGGGTTGGTATATGGGGACATTTAGATTTGATGATGGAAGGGGCTCAAATATTAATGATGAAAATATTGGTACGATAAGTATTAAGAAGATATCCTTAGGTGCAATAATTACTATCTCTATCATTCTCAAGAACTCCTAGGATCACAATATTTTGAGGTGCCAAACATCATTTCCAACCTATTAATCGAGGCTCAGCTTGTAATGGGAAGTCTAGATATATTTATTATCAGAAAAGATAATCATTCAAAATTTATCTTGGGAATCGTGCTCAAGGTCTCTTCTATCTACCAATTATTGTTAAACATTTCAAAAAGCTTTCATATTGAAAATTATTTCAGTGGTGCTCTCTACAAGGCTAGTTGGAGAAGTGTGTCTAGGTGTTGTGATGGTATGAAGAAATGATTTCAGAAGAAAAGTTCAAAAAGCATACAGAGTTCGAAAATGGGAGGGCCAAGGAAACATATTGAACCTCCAAATTGCACGTCTCTCAAGAAAAATTTTGACCTCTAGAGGTTGTTTTGAAGGCAGGAATGGTCTCCTTCTTTGAGGCTATGAAATCCCTACAACAAAATTTTGATGACAAAATTCACAAATTCTTGGAGAAAAGGGCAGGTGGCTATAGGGGCGGTCAAATTTGAAGTCTTTGCTCAACTCATTGCGGAGGTGACGGGTCTAGCGAATGAGGAAACAAAGGTTGCTAACAAAAGTGGATCCAACTATCAGATGTTTGTGGAGAATTTTCTTCATGATGGAGAGAAGCTAACGTGGTTCCAAAATGGGTATTCCTGGCTTGAACTTCTGCCACCTTTTTCCTTGGTAAGTATGTTCATAATGAGATATTTCACTTTAAAGGGAAGATACATGACAGTCCAGGCTTATCATTTTCCCCTTCTTAACCATATCCACCATAATGACCACATCAACTTGCTCTTCTATCTGTTATCTTCCTTGCAACAAAATATCAAGAATGGGGTGACTCCCCCATTGCACCAAGGTCTTATGCTAGCCCTCTACAAGTATTCCCTAGCAAACAACCCTCATAGAAACCTACTTGCTTTTAGGCAAGACATCCCTAATCAAAATTCCATTGTGGAAGATGACCCCTTGGTTGTTGCTCATCCTAATATTGAGCCTAACCCTAGGCCTCTACCTAAGATCATTGTTCCTAGGGAGAATTTCCTTGTGAATGTCACCCCCTTAGTTGCTCATAGTTCTAAACCCTCTACCCATGTTGCTAAGTTGGATTTTGTGAAAAATTATTTTGAGTTTGATCTAATCAAGGCCACCTCGGAGAAGTGAAAACACTTGTCACTGCTCCTTGAACCCCCCAAGGCTAAAAATTTGAAAACAAACCAGAAAAAATAGAGTGTTGTAATTACCATTAATGAAGACCAAGAGGGGAATTAACGAGATGAATTAGAAGAAGGGTAGTCGGTATTGATTAGTGGTGGTCAAAGATCGATGCGTTTAGCTAAGGTTGCCTCATTAGACAAAAAGGGAAAATAAAAGGCTACTGACCAAGATGAGTCGGAACAAATGGTGATGGAAGAATTTGAACCAAAATTTGATGAGGAAAATGAAGACTTGGAATTTGAAGAGAGTGCATATGAAATAGGAGAAGAAGATTCAGAGGAGGTAAAAGATGATAAGGAGGAGGATGAAAATGGGAGGGAAGAGAAACCTAGGGTTTCTATGAAGGAGGCCACTAAAACTGAGAACAAAGTCAATGCCTCTAATTCTCTTAAGGATACTAACATTGATTTTCTAAAAAGAAAGATAACTTTTATGCAGGTACAAATGGACGACATGGAGAAGGAAATAATCACCTTGATGAAGGTCACCAATGGAATCATGTGTTGTACCATGGTGGGTGTGGTATCAGGTCAAACAAAGATTAGGAAGATGCTTAAGAAGATTGGGAAAAGTGAAGACAAGAAGGACTAGGAAGAAGAAGATGGCCCTAATTAGAGGGAGTTTGGGTCCCAAATCAACAAAATTTGGGAGTTGACTGGAAATGCTAAGTAATGGCACTATTTCTCTTTCAGTTATCCTTTTTCTTGGGTTCTATGGCTACTTTGAAACTATTGATACTCATTTTTATTATCCTGGACTGCTATTTCATGATAGCTATGTTATGTTTATGTACCTCTTGGACTTTGGTTAATCTTATAAATGGTCTACATACTATTTTGTGGATTAATATGAGGATTTTGTTTCAATTATATTGTTAATGGTTTTGTGGTTGTAATTTTGGGTACTTGGACTACAAGCCATTTGGGCTCTGGTTTTTTTTTGTTTGCTATTATTTTTTGGTGGTGGTTGGTGTTGTTTTTCCCTTCTTGTTTCTATGTTTGTTGTTCTAGCTTTGTAACCATGGGATCAAGGCCCTTTCCCTACTTAATCAAAAAAATTGTGCTAATCTTGCAAAAATATCACTCTGGGAATTGATACAAACTTTACCTTCATACCACAGGATGCTCCAGGAGGGCTTATGGAAGATAGTTGCACCACCTTCTATTAGACCGAATAATGTAGTAGTCTTGTTAGATTGTATGTATATGAAAAACTTAGATATTATATTCCACCAACATGAGAAACCTTCTCTTGAGATCCAATGACAACAAGATCCTCTCATGATTCTAGTCATTATTAATCGAAATGGAATAAAGTGTACTTTAATCGATAATAGATCAGGCCTTAATATTTATAACATTGACCTGTTACATATGATCGATGTAGATACATCTCTCATAAAACTTGATACTCTTTTTATTTGTGGCTTTGATAATGTTGGTAGACAATCATTAGGTACAACAACACTACTAGTTGAGGTACCTTAGGACCTGTTACTTTTCCTACCCTTATCCATGTCATTCTCGATTCTCTTTCACACAATCTTCTTCTTGGTAGATTATGGATTCATGCCATGGGGGCATCTCACCTAAGTTCTTCACTGGGGGCATCTCACCTAAGTTCTTCACTACATACGATGAGGTTTGTCTACAATAACAAGCTCTACATTTTTGAGGTTGATCTAAATCTATAAATTTGCTTATAAGAAGAATATGGATATCAACCTCATGTTTCTAAATATCTTAGCACTTTGATTCTATCTTCAACAAAAAGTTGACTTGCTACTTTTTAATGATAATAAAACTATTGATCAAGATTGTAAATAACCTATGAGTGCACTCTTTGGTGATGATTGGGGTTTGTTAGATTTTACACCTTCCTTTATTGGGGAATATAAAATATCATCATCAAAGCTTGAGACCTTAAAGGTTTTTTTGGTGGCATCTACACAATATTTTCCTTCTAGAAAATCTAAGCTCAATATTCCAACTTCTTCTACTTCAACATTTTTTGTTGATTATACGTCTATTATTGATTATGCAACTAATGGTGACTCACCATCTCCAATGAAAATGGCATCCCATTATGATCATGGTTTTTAGGTCTTGTCTCAGATTGGGTACAAAGGTAATGATTATGATTTACACAACTAGGTTATCAAGATTCCCTTAGAGCCTAATCCACATGATTCCTCAACTAGTCTTGGTTACCACCCCTTGAAACCCACTAAATCCTCTCTTTGAGCTTATCTATATGTAAATATGATATCCACATCTCAAAATTCTTCTACATTATCACTTAATATAATATATCATGAAATGATATACATAAGTTCCAATTCTAGCACACCTTTTGATATTTTCTCAATAGATGAGTCACTAGCTGAATTCCTGAGAGTCTATGAGCACTTTCCCTAATATCATAATGATCACAAATTCCCTTATTGTTTAATTATTGAGGTATATTTTGGGAAAGATAATTGTTTATCAGATGAAACCTCAATTTCTCAATAGACACCTTACAGATTCCCTCATCCATTAAATATCCCAAAGCATAGTACTCTCTTTGTTGGAGATATTGTCAATGTCTTAATGGACCTGGGTAACTCTGAGAAAGTTATCCCAATCAAAAAGCACCTAGATTCTTATGAACATTGTGAAAATTATGCTCTTTTGCATGATTTTTTGATCTCTACACTTGGTTATATTCAGATATGTCTAGTATTGATCCATAGATTGTGATGCATAATATCGTATTAAATTTCAATGCCAAACCCATAAGACAAAAGATCTGAAATGTGAATCCCAAAGTGGTTTTATTAGCTAAGACTAAGATTGAGAAGCTTCTACAAGCTAGCTTTATCCACCCTATTTCCTATTCACCTTGGGTATCAAATATTGTCACTATCACTAAACCTGACAACCATATTTGAATGTGAACTAATTTTTATGATCTAAATAAAGTTATTTAAAAGACGATTTTCCTCTTCCTAACATTGACATGATTTTTTATTCCACTACTGACCATGCCTTATTCTCCTTTATGGATTAATTCTTTGGAATAGCCAAAATTTTATTAATCTTCAAGATTAATATAAAATAAATTTGATTACACCTTGGGGAACACTTTGTTGGATGGTCATTCCTTTTGGACTAAAGAACACTAGTGCAACATACCAATGTGTTATGACCCTCATCTTTCATTACTTCATTCACAACATTTATGAGGAATATGTCATTGACATTCTAGCCAAGTTTTTCTCACGTCAAGAGATCACATCAAAATCCTCCATCAAACCTTTGAATACATTCATAAATACAACATGCACTTCAATCCCTATAAATACATCTTTGGTGAATTGATAATGGCAAGCTATTGGGGTTCATTATATCACATTGTGGTATTGAGGTGGAAACAAATAAAATTGAAGCTATATTCAACGTGCCACCTTTGAAAAACATTTCTCAACTTTTTTGTTTACAAGGAAAGATTTGAGCTATTCATTAGTTTGTCTCGCAACTAGCAGATTGGACTCTCCCTTTCACTCAACTTCTTAAGAAGGATTCTCATTTCAATTGGAATGTAGATTTTCAAAAGGATTTTGATGATCTAAAACAATATTTGGATAGTCCTCCTATCATACAATCAATTGTCTTGGGATGTCCTTTCCTTCTTTACACTTTTGCTTCATCTAATGCTCTTGCAATGTTATTGGCATAATATGATGAAAATGGTAAAGAGTATTGTATACTATATCAATTGCACTTTGCTCGATTATGAAGTTTAATATTCTACATTTGAGAAATAATTTTTGGCTCTTATATTTACAATGCATAAGTTGAGACCCTTTTTCTTAACACTTAAATGCATGTCATTGTAGAATTTGATTGATTGAAACATCTCTTTTTTAAAACTAATCTTTCAGAACATCTTGCTAAGTGGGTGATGTTGTTAATAGAATTTGATCTTAAATTTGTCTCTCAAAAGGATATTAAAGTTAAAGTTTTGACATACCACTTAGCTAATGCTCATTCACCACTTTCTCTTCCAAATTAAGACTAGTTCCTCGACGATCATGTCCTTCCCTTGGATATTGATTAGAGATGAGATTCGTTCTTTGATAGTTCTTGAAGTTGAACTAGCTCTAGTGTTGGTTTTATATTAATATCCCTTTCAAGAAAGTCTATTCCACTATCTTGTCATCTCATTTTTTTATGTAATAACATTGTAGAGTATGAAGTCTTTATTGTTGGCCTATGTGCTACATTGTCTCTTAATACTCAATATCTTTGTATATTTGGTGATTCGTAGTTGATTATAAGGAAAATCATTGGATATTATCAATAGAAACAAGATAAGTTATCTCAGTATCATGACTTGGCTTTATCATTATTGAATATTTTTTCTTCTTTTACTATCGACATGATTCTATGGAAAGATAATCGACATGCAAATGCAATGACGAGTGTTGCCTCCCTTATATCAATTGATGATTCATGCATGGATTTCCAATTTATTATTCACACCATATATTCCTAAAAATTCTTTGGACATTGATTAATGTTACAACATTTATTCAAATTAATGGTACTCCCCAATATTCCAATATTTGTGTGATGATACTTTTCCTCATCCTTCATCTACAAATTCTCAAGCTCACATTCATAATGTTGTGACATGTTACATCATGCTATCTAATATCCTCTATTTCAAATGATACAATGGTCTCCTTCTTCATTGTCTCAAAAAAATAGAGATTCCCATTGCCCTTGAGGAGGCCCATTTAGGTGCCTACAAGAGGCATTTTGGCAATTGATCTTTGGCTCAAAAATTGCTTCATATGGGTTACTATTGACAAAGTATGGAACAAGATTCTTTCACCTTTATCAAAAAGTTCCCTTAATGTCAATAACATAACAATTTTATTTGAGCTCCTACCTAGGAACTTGGTGCCCAAGTGTCCCCTTGGCCATTTTTTGTGTGGGCTTCGATCTTATTAGAAAAAATCATCCTCCTTCTCAAGGCCATTATTTTATTATCACAACTATCGATTACCTCATGAAATGGGTTGAAGTAGTTCCACTTGGATCCATGAC
The DNA here is from genome assembly GCA_007258455.2 of Sequoia sempervirens. Lineage (NCBI taxonomy): Eukaryota > Viridiplantae > Streptophyta > Pinopsida > Cupressales > Cupressaceae > Sequoia > Sequoia sempervirens. The sequence continues at coordinate 24,018 of VDFB02052363.1, forward strand.
TACTAAAGTGATATGTTATTTTCTTCTTAATAATAACATTTCTTGAATTAGTCTTCCTTCTACTTTGATTTTCAATAACAGTTCATCATTTAAGATTAAATATGCAATAAAATTCATATTCACATCGCTTCTCCATGAAATACTATCCTAAATCAAATGGTCAAGAAAAATCTTCTAATAAAACAATCAAGCAAATACTTCAAATGACTGTTAATAAACATGATAGGGATTAACACACTCAACTTTCTTATAAATTATGGTCTTTCTAAACAATTGTTTGTATGACTACGAGTACAACCCCATACGATATTATGTATGGTGTTGATGCAATCACTCCCTTGGATTTAGAGATTCCTTCATTACAAATTTCTCTCAATGACATTCTCGATGAAACTCCTTACACGAAACAACTTCAAAAACTTGAGATGCTTGATGAATAGCGTATACACACTCTCAAGCATCTCCAAGCTTATCAAAATAACATTCAACATAATTACAATGAGCATGTCATTCATCGTTCATTTGTAGTTAGTGACTTGGTGCTCTACCAAAATTAATGCAATGTGAATGCTACTATAGGTGAAAAGGGAAATTTAGCTTGAACTAGTTAGGACCTTATGTCACCATAAAATTATATGGATTAGGTGTATATATATTATCTACGATGAATGATACACCTCTCAAAGAACCTATTAATGCTATGCACCTATGCAAATTTTATGCTTAATTCCCTTTCTTTCATTTCATTTCTGAAGGGTATGTTGTCATTTCTTCAAAGAATGTTATGTTAGATGGTTAATATTCTTATTTATTTAGTATACATTTCTTCATTCATGACAAACATATGGGTGTCTTGAATTATGCAAGTAGTTTTCATAATAGTGAGAATTATTTTTTTTTAGCATACAATTCAGTAAATTGTGTACCATGTTAATTAGATCATTATTGCATTTAATTAAACAATTTTACTATGTTTTTTAGTTAGATCACAAGTGTATCTAATTAAACATATGCACACACTATACAATCATTTGTTATATATAATGAAACAATTTTAGTAAGTTGTTTAATTAGATCACACGATTCATCTGATTTAACATATCACCAATACACGTATTAATTAGATCATTGTCGTATTTATTAAACAATCTCATGAGGTTTTTTAATTAAATCATAATTATATTTAAATTAACCATGCATGTCAATTACCACATTTAATTAGACATTTGTTGCATTTAATTCTACAATATACTACATTGTTTCAACTAGATCACAAATAACATCTAATTAAATCATCTCATAACACAAATATCCATCCAAACCCCAAAAAACTCATATATATACAAATGTCTTGATACATGATATACAAAAAAATAACCACCTTGATAAAATGTGGTGTGTCATAATGCTACAATAGTACATAATAAGTCTCATCACTATATAGGACTATGGCTACCGGACTACTCAAGCCTCAATAGTGGCTGAGAAATAGATGGCTATCATTGTGAAGTTGTAGATTGAGTGGCTCCTAGATCCACTCCATGCCTATAGGCCCCTTACCTCGTTACTCTAGTTGCTTGAAGGTCCATCAGAGCTTGATCTTTTTGATTTGTGACCCTATTGAGATCCTCCAACCCTCCTTGTATGCTATTCTTATCTATGACATGGGCTCAAAGATGCTCATGTTTCATCTCTCAGTCTACTAGGGCCTGTAATTGGCCTACACCAATTGTCGGATATGCACGGTGGGGACCATCTCTACTATGACTCTACCTACAAATTCAAGTCATGTCTCTATGCCCAACTTCAAAAGGAAAATAAACATCATATCAGACATCTCATAATATATATCAAAATTTAAATTAAATACAACATCTAGTATTCTACTTGATCAAAAATCAAAATGTAATATAAACTTCTCACCTAGATCACCAACCCATCCATAGCGATCCACTAGGGTGGAAATCACAAATGTGTATGTAGTTGCTTGCAGTGCTTGGGAAATTATAGTGACAACTCCACTCATCTCCACATGCTCGTGCTGACTCAACACTCCATTTGTAATAGGTAGTGATTGTGATAAATGATGTCAGGACCTAGACCTCTCCTTAAGGGTATCATTGTCCCCCTACCTTTGTCTCCATCTTGCTACTAGTGGCAACTCCTCATTGAAATCCTCATCATCTCCCTCCTCCTCCTCTAAATCATCTCCTCGATGTGCCCACAACCTAGGATCATTGGAGGGGTCATCTGTGGGAAACATGGGAGTATGTCAAGTGGTGCTCCACCACATCATGTATGTTGGGCTCATGCCCACATTATCGACACCAAACATGAGGGTTGCATCCTGATCATCATCAAAGTCACTTAATGTGACATCTATAGTGGTAGGTTGAGCCATGTCCCCAAGTCCCATTGTGCTACATGTCGAGCATATGTAGGTCGACCACATAATGGAAACTCCTTGCATGTGAAAAACTATCTCATTGCCTATTCATAGTAGAATGACATGATAATGTGCTCTAGGTGACTAACAAATATTCAATCCCACTACATCCTCACCATCTGTTGAGTCTAGCCCACCTAATGCCTCAAATCCTTGTATGGTTTTCATCGAATGTTTGTAGGTTGTAATATGTCAACTATGACCTACCAATACAACAAGTCACCAAAATTCCATGACATCCTCGTGTGCCTGCAAGCATGTTTAAACTGGATCCACTAGAAATACCTTTGGATAAATGCACATAATGTGCTCAAATTCCCACACTTGAAGTGTGTAGGTCATCAAGCTATGTGCCTCATAGTGCACATAGTTCCCTAGATCATGATACAAATACACTAACATGCTTTGTACCTAGGAAAAACTAGTCCTCTAGCTCCCCATCACTTTAATGGTATGAAAGGTCCCCATGAAGGTGTGAACCTTGTCCATCTAACACTACTATGAGATTAATGGTCACGACCATGATGTGATGTATGAGTAGTGTGATCATGGAATCGTGTAGCAACCATCACATGTAGATGTGCTTGTGGTGTCCTTTGGCATGGCACAGTTGAGACAATCCAATGACCAGTGCTCCTCAATCTTCATGACCTCACCTCGATGGGTAGTCATGGGATTCGATACACATCCTCTAATGTGACTGTCATCTCCCCCATTGGAATATGGACAGTGGAGGTGTCTGCATCCCATTGTTCCATGAGAGCCATCAACATCGTCATGAAATCTCACCGTGGACATAATATATACCAACCATAATGGTCCATTATCTTTGAGATGTCCCAACTCTATGACAATCAATGTCTATGCATGGCCACATAACAATGTATATAGGTTTCCACCTCCATCTCTAGAGGAACCTACAATTACATCAAATATAATGTAATTAGTTCCTCATTATCATGAAATCAAAATTAAAATTAGATCCTAATTTTTATCCAAAAACTAAGGACACTAGCATGTCCCTAGGAGCCTAATGCCCATTTCAGACATTGGTGCATCCTTTGGTTCCTAGCACATCGCCTGGATGCTAGTTCCCTTATTGGAAGCCATTTCGCATATAGGATTCTAGTGATCTATGAGGTTATTTTTGTAAAAAAACTAAGCACAAAATGATGGTATTTAATGTAAAAATTCAAAATCAAGACCTACCTCACGGCCTTGGCCACCTTGTGTGATGCAATCCCTCAATGCTTGTAGCTTGGGTGGTTGGTATGGTTGTCTATGTAGCATCTTCTCTTCTGTGATTGTGTGGACCTCTTCAAATTCTCAAAAATAAAAAAAATCAAATAGTACAAAAGTAAAATGTTTTGACTATTTATAGTGAAATGTTTTTACTATTTATAGTAAAAATAAAATCTAGAATTTTCAAAAAATTCACCATACATTCATGCACTCTTCATTCAAACCTTCATAACTTGGGTCTGCGAACTCGAATTTTTGTGCTGTTGGAATCTTGGTTCTCCCCTCTTTTCTCTCAATTTTTTTTTATCTTGGTGTTATTTTATCAAATGACCCTACCAAAGACATTTTCAAGAATTTTCTAGAAATTCATAGTGGAAAGATCACTACCTTGTTTCTACGTCCATAAAAGCAAGAAGAAATAGGGGCATATATCTACCCTTGAGTTTTCCTTGGATCACATTCTCATTCTCCTTGGAATTTTTTTTAGACTAATGCATTTTTTATTTATTTTGGTTTTCTAATAGAGTGGTTTTGCAAGATGTGGTCCCTAACACTATGGCATTGCAAGTCCCTACACTAGAGGCTTCATTCTCTTTCTTGGAAACACACTAAATACTATATAGTATCCTTTACATGCATATTTACTTTCAATATTTACTTTCATGTACTTTAGCTTGCATATGCACTTATTGTCATACACCTACTAAAGTGGGGGCTAACTATAGCATCGTAAATTGTGCTCTCTAATGGCACAAGCACAATCTCATGCCCTATTTGGCACTTTCTTTAGTTTTCATTCTTGTCATCCATTTTAGGATCATTTCCAGCCTTGGCCTTACCTCCAAATCAAGAGATATGTTGGATGCTACCCTAAAATCCTTACTGATGACTCTATGCCCAAAATTTTAGTCATCACTAAAATTGGAGTTATGTCCTAAGTTAGAATACCTTTTATTAGCTAATCTTGTATGGATGCATGTGTGGCATGTGGACTCTAGTGTGGTGTGCTAGTGTCCTGCTCATATGCATGAAAAGACAAGACACTTTTAAGAGTGGGCCTTTTTCTTGAGTGACACGACCTCAATTTTGACTTTCTAGTACATGCTAAAATGGTTCCTAAATTAAAATTTGACATTTTGACCTACACCTAAGGCCACTCTCTTGCTCCCTATTTAAACATGGAATTTTTCATTATCAAGCAATAAACAATATGAATACTATGACGAAGCCCCATCAGAATGAACATTTAGCTCTACAATTTAAAACAATATTTACTATCATTTTCTCTCTTACTATTTTGGTTTTAACCTTCACGAGTTTTATATAATGGTTAGGATCATTGGCTAATGATTAGCTTGTACCTATTCATCACGATTGGGTATGGTTTTAGCTAGTTCTCACATTCAAGCTTTGACCACTTTGCTTCATTGAGTTGAAGCGATTTGGGTAAGTGCAAGAAGTTGGGTCCATGAAGAGGGGAAATTTTGACCAAAAAAAGTCTAAAGGAACGAGTACCTATTTTTAAGAAAATGGATTGTACCTATTTAGGAATAGGAAACCAAGCCTTGGATCAAGAACTCGTTCATAAACAGGTACCTATTCTAAAAATAGAATGGGCACCCACTTTAAAATGGGTACTCGTTCTATTTTTAAAACAGGTACCCGTTTTAAAGCGGGTACCCATTCTAAAAAAGTTTGAAATTCCAAGACACTTTTTGCTTGGGTTTTAGGCTTAGGAAATGTTTGGCAACCCAACGCTTAGCCTTTGACTTGCAACTAGAAAACTAAGGCAGATTCAAGAGAAATGTCCAACTTTGGCAATATAGCTAATGGACTTTTTTTCAAAATTAATCTTTGAAATTAAAACCCATTTTAGATCACAATGTCTAATTTTTAAATATATAAATTTTTTAAGATTTGATTATTTTTTCAATTTTTAATTAATTTCTAAGCAAACTGGTCCATAAACTTGAAATATCAGTCTTTTTTGTTTCCTAATAGCTTTTTATCTATTAATTTTTTTGTAAAAAAACTATATGACATCAATTTTTAGACAATTTTCTACACAATGAAAAAAATTCAAAAAATGTTTAGTTTAGGTCCAATTATGTTGTCCGTACACGTTGATTTTTAAAAACAATAATTAGGGCCAATAAAAATTCAATTAAAAAAAAAACCAAAAAAATCCTCATCAATCTTCATGTTGTTACATATCTTTCCACAAAAGGAATTAAAAATACTTTTATTTAGGTAAAAAAGTGGTGTCCGTACACGTGCATGGTATGGTAAAAAGAGTGACTTTTAAAAAATAGTTTTTTTACAATGGCCATTAAAATTTAATTTGTATCATCTCGGTTTTAGAATAAATTGCATATTCAAAAACTAGATTCAAAATACTAAATTTCATATTACTAACTTTTTTTAAGATTCAATGTATAAGTGCTTCAAATTTTCAGTCCAAGTGTGACAAATTCTGAAAAGCAATAAAAACACTTCCACTTTTCAAGCTTTTTGTGGACCCAACTTGCATTATCCAATTTGTTTCCCTTGAGTATTGTATTTCTCTTGGATTGGATCTTGCACTATCCTATTTGAGGCATATAGAAATCCACTCTAACACACTTGAGTATGGTTTTGATTATTGTTTTGTTTGTCATTATTCATCACAATCTTAGACCAACTTAACATTTAGAGCACACACTATTACTTTCCATCAACTAGGCTATTTGTGGAGGTAGGAATACCAAAATAGGGGGTTGAGTGAGGCACAATCCTATATAGAGTTGCAACCCTTTTCCCCTTTTAATTTGTGTAGATTCAAATCTGGGATGAAAAATATCAAGAATTGATAGAGGATATTAGAAAAAAAAAATTAGATTGATACCTAATCCATACAATGCAATTAAGATTTCAGCATGATGCACTGTCATCTATGCAACATGTCCATATCTTGAATAATGTCTTTCGGTTTTTGAAGACAAGTTCTTCTCTATTTTCTCTTTCTTGATTCATTTTTTTATTTTCTATGAATTATGATATCTATTTGTATAATTATTCATTTAATTATATTATGGTTTACATTTCATAGGCTAATCAAATCATACTTTTATCAATAGTCCTCTTCGCAACAAAGGAAGAAAACCCATACAACGTGACTCTCTTTTGAAGATGTTAGCCAAGCATAATGCCTTTGTTGGTTTGTGTTCGAAATTTTTTTGAAGGAAAGGTTGAACCAAGTTAATTTACCAATTGGTCTAGATTCCTTTTTCCACTCAAATAGTATGAAGATAAAAAAACATTCATATATAACTATAACAATATATATATATATATATATATATATATATATACATATACATATATACATGTTTAATTGTATATTTACATACATACATATAAAGGTATGAATATGAATATATCAATATAAACTCAAAGACAATTATGAATAAAACTAAAGGAAAATGTTTTAATAAGTACCAAACGTGTACCTTGTTTATTGAATGAAAACTTGGATTAGACTTTAGTCTCATTGTCTAGAATGATTTTAATATTTGATTGATATTATTGATAGTAAACTATATTATCATATGGGTAAGCAATACTAGGATTAGTGCCTAGTTTGGATATGTTTGATTATTTTGAGGCTTATTTATGATAGATGGTAGAATTATAAAAAATATCAATTGAGATTAAAAAATTATTATTTTGACTTTATGCTAGAAATGAATTATAGTACACAACAATACTCAATATTATTGAGTTAGAACCCTATCACACACTTTCCTAGGTGATATTAGTTGACATTAACCTTTAATTATGTTGACAAGCATGCAATAGGAGGATCTTCTTCAATGTGAATATGCATATACTTGTTTATTTATACCATTTTGTGAGCTTGAATGTGGAATTGTAATTCTTGATAACCAATTTGACATAGAGGTGTGTAAATATATGACACACATTTCCATCATGGAATATGTTTATTTTAATTATTAAATATTTTCCAAAGTAATGCAAAATCATTACTTGCATTTTCAGTTCACTATGTCTATTTATTACAAATTAGTCATATGGGTCACACTTAGCTAGAGGGAATTTACAGTTTTATGACAAATTGTTTGTATTTAGACACAACACTATTTCTTAGATGCCATGATGACCTTGATGATTCCTTGATTTTCCACCCTCGTGAAGGGTAGGGCCACTTAATGGAATGTGTGAAAGGGATTTCTAGTCTATAGTTGGAGGAAAAGTGCTTGGGTGATGCTCTCCCTCTTATAGTTGAGAATTTCCAAAGACTTGGTTAATAAGAGATATTGTCTAAATTTCACATGACATTATTATATTGAATATTAATATTTTATGCCATAATTATGATACTTGTAATATGTACTTATATATTGAATTATTGAGAAATGCTTTTAAAGATACAACGCTTAATGAAAAAAGTATGTTCAATTGATGTAATGAATTGTTTAATATGTTAAATTTTTTATTCATTTTTTAAGAAAAAATTTAATGTGTCTAATCATGTATTTATATAAAATAAATGATGGTGTTGTTAAAGAAATTTTGTGATGTTGGTGCAAGGGAAAGATAACTTGTATGATTTCGGGATACAATACCCTTGTGGTGTGATGAAGAGGATTCCTGCTCCTGAACCATGTTGTGTGTATGATATGTCAAACTACACCTTCCAATGGTTTGTGACATTTAGGTTGAAGATTGACTTGTCTTGAAACTCTGATACCAATGGGTTTTCTACATATATGGGAGCTTTGGCTAATTGATATGAAATTGCTTGTCCTTTGATAGCTTTTTATTCTACATATTCAATGTCATACTCTATCAATATCATCACCTACTTGGCCATCCATCCTGTTAGAGTTGCTTTGGGTAAGAGATACTTGAGGGGATCAATCTTGGTGATGAGTTTAATTTGATGAACCAACATGTAGTGTATAAATTTTTATGAGGCAAACACTATTGTAAGGCAAGCTTTCTCAATGAATGTGTAGTTTAGCTCTTGTCCCACCAAGGTTCTACTGATGTAGTAGATAGCACTTTCTTTCCTCGTTTCATCATGTAGAGCTAGAACAGCACCAAGAGTTTCCATTGTATCTGAAATGTAAATGATTAATGGTTTGTTCTGGATTGGTGACATGCGGACTGGCAGTGTTAGCAAGTATTCCTTGATTTGATTAAATGCCTTATCACATTTCTTGTCCCACTTGTAGGTTACCCCCTTGTGGAGTAAATGGGAATAAAGGATAGTTTTTATCAGTCAAATGTGTTATAAATATTATGATTGATTGAAGTCTTCCTTGTAGACCTCTTAGCTATTTTAGTGTCTATGGTGCTTCCATGTCAAGGATTTCCTTGACTTTCACTGGATCTATTTCGATTCCTCTCATTGATACAATATATGTTCTTGACATTTCCTTGATTTGGCTAGTATGTTGTCCACATAGTCCTCTACAAATTTGTGGATCATGTCATGAAAGATCAAACTCATAACCCTTTGATATGTAGCTCTAACATTTTTAAGCCCAAATGGCATCATATTCCAACAATAGGTGCCCCATGGACATGTGAAAGTTGCTTTATGTTGGTCATCCTTTGCAATCATAATCTAGTTGCATCCTAAAAATTTGTCCATTAATGATTTCATTTCATGGCCCATTGTTAGGTCTACAATCATAACTCTATTGGGGAGGGGGAAATCATCCTTAGGACATGCTTTATTCAGGTCTCTAAAGTCGGTGCAGATTCAAATGCCCCTAGTGGGCGTGGAGATAGGTACCAAGTTAGAAACCCATTCTGGATAATCAATGGGCCGGATGAATCCAGCATCAAGGATTTTTTGTAGCTCAAATTTGATGAGTAGAGCTATTTGCGGATGCATTTTTCTCAATTTTTGTCTTACAAGCTTTTTCTCTAGATATACAGCTAGATGATGGACCACTACCTCTAAATCAAGGCCTAGCATGTTGGCATAAGTCCATGCAAAGTTCACTTCCCTTTCCTTTAGAAGATCTGCTAGGTTTTATTGCTCCTCAGTCAAAAGTAACTCAATGTAGAAAGTAATGTGCGGGGTCTCCTCTATTCCCAAATTTACTAGGTTGCACTTCTCTACTAGGACTATTGATTTCTCTTGATGAATGGCACTAAGGGGAAGATTGAATCCCTCATCCTTTGGTGCCTCAGAGAGGTTTTCACCATTGGATACGTCCTTTGTTTTTACTATTTTGGGATCAAAAAGTGCCACAATGTGGTTTTCACTTAAGGATCTAGACGTTACTCTTAGATTTTCAATTTTGCGACTAAGAGATTCATTTGTTTCCCTGTAGTATGCATGTGTGTCCAACTCTATGTTGAATCTTTCTTTGTGATCTCCATACGACAAATTATCCCTTAGTCCCATGAATTTAAAGAGAGCCTCATCATTTTTGAATGTATCTAAGATCGGCGGTCCTCGTTGGTCACGATCAATGAGTTGGGGGTAGATGAGTTTTAGTTTAGTGCTTTGGTTACTTGACTCGAATGATATGGAAGTGGTCATAAGAAAGGAGGAATCTTCAAATAGTATGGGTAGGTTGGAGAGGGGATCCTCAAAGGGACTATTAAACGAAATAGGGACCGAAGAGGAAGTTTTAACCATTTTAAGAGGAGCACCTTTTCCAAGTATGGTTATTTTCATAGGGGTACATCCAAGGCCAAGATTCTTAGGGTGCTTCTCAAGAATGATAGGTTCTAATAGGCTGTTGTCATTTTGTCCTAGCTTTTCATTCTTGTGATATCCCCATATCTTCATTAGTTGTAGTCCTTTGTTGTCATCTTCCATTGGAAGAATAGATGTGGGTCAGTCATCTTGATAGAGCAAGCTTGATACATAATTTTCATCTACCACCTCTTATCCTAGGTCTCCCCATTTTTTGAAAGTGGTAGGTTCTACTTTGAAGGTTTGAGATGTTGTGTCGATTGGGTACATTTTTCCATGGGATACAGGAGATTGAGGTAATTCTCCCATCACAAAAGTAGTCTTCTTTAACTTATAGTCCCCACAACCATTATCTTGGATTACTGCCTTAATGTCCAAGAGACTTGATATGGAGGGTGTCTTTGTCTCATAAGTGAAGGCTAAAGTGGATGGGTCAACATAGGGAGATGTGGGTCCCTCATCATTTTTTGGAACTTGGGGGGTCTTGTAATATTTGGCTTCTAGGTTCTTGCAATAATAGAAGGGTTCAGGGTCGCCATGGATCATGACTTCTTGATTTTGATATGGGAATTTTACACATTGGTGGAATGTGGATGTGAGAGCTTGCATCCCATGGATCCATGGATGTTTTAGGAGAATATTATATGGAAGCTCAAGGTCAAGGGCCTAGTAAGTGGTTTCCATGATGGCCAACCCCACTTGAATAGGGAGTTGGATGGTGCCTTGGGACACCTGTTCTTGATCATTGTAAGCCATGATGGTGATACCTTTCCCTTTTTAAATGACATCTTCTAAGAACCCTAAATTATTTATTAGTTGCAAGGTACAAATATTTAAGCCTGTAGCCCCATCCACCAAGAACTACTTGACTTTATTCTTATGGACCAAGATTTCAAGGTGGAGTGTGCGGTTATGAGATGGTTGGGTCAGGAGGTCATGCTCGAAAAATGTAAGGATATGTGGCGTGGTGATGTGTCTGACCATAGCTTGAATTGGTTTGAATCAATGTTTGTGGGGACTAAGGATGTGGCTAGAGCTTTCTCTAGGATGTGCCTATGTGGAGGCAATATTTTTAGCAACTCCATGATGGAGATTTGGGTCGAGGTCTTTTGTTCCAAGACGCTGTAACTACTATGATTAGATATTAGATTGGTAGGTGGTGTTCTTGGTGGTGGCGATGGTCCTGAGATAGAAATTTGGCCAGTGCATGTGGTTACTCCACACTTAGGTCTAGGTCCTTTGATATTGATGACCATTACGAACTCATCCAATGATGCTACAACATGGTCATAGACATGGTTTACATTGGTGTAGTTCTTACCTTTTCCATTGTTGTTTCCCTTGTTGTGATCCGACATGGGATTTGTGTATATATTGAGATCTTGATATCTTGTTGGTTGGTCGATGGTTATGACTTTATTGTCGATGAGGTCCTGGATAAGATTTATGAGTCTCATACAACTAGATGTTGTGTGTCCCTTGATTTTATGAAAATTGCAAAGATACTTGTCGTTATACCACAATGGTTTAACTTGAGGTTCCTAGTAATTTTCATAGATGGGGAGTGTGATTAGATTCGCTTGCACTAGTTGTTGCATGACAGATTCAATGGGTTCCCCTAATGGTGTATACTTATGTTTTGGGGGATATTTTTTCCTTGTGGATGGTCCTCCTTGATTGTTCACATTGTTGACTATTTCATTATTTGGTTGTTGTCGTGATGTATTTGTTTGCAGTGTGTTTTGATAGATGGGTTGTTGCATGTTGATTTGATGAGTGTTATGTTGTGGGTGTGTTTACGTGTTTTGCCATGGAGAACTAATAAAAACTTTGGCATCAACAACACCATTGTTGGTAACATTTTTATTCTTGTCCCATGTGTGAGGTTTGTCATTGTAACTTGTTGATGATTGATTGTCTTGGTATACGAGTGTGCCCCCTTGCGCTACAAGGGCTCTTTCAATGTTGAGAGCTTTGGGGATCAGTTGGTCATATGTTGTGATGCATTGCATTTTTAGATGGAAGGACAAACCCCCTTAAAGGTTAGAGATAATGGTTCCAATTTGTTGTTCCTTTGGCATAGACAATTTTCTTTTGTTGGCCTTGGATCTCCATTGTTGTAGGAAAGCTGCAAATGTCTCTCCCTTAGCATGTTTGAGGCCGAATAATTCCTCCAAGCTCACTTCCATGCCTAGGTTAAATGAGTAGTTTTCTATGAACAAGTCCATGATTTCTTGGAACTTCTTGATTCTAAGAGGTAAGCAGGAGAACCATTCCATTGGTGGACCAACCAAGCTTCAAGGGAAGAGTCGCATCATATAGGAATCATCATATGCTACTTCCATACAATGTATGTGGAATTCTCTAATGTGATCCTTAGGATTTCAGTTTCCTTGATATTTATCGAATTTTGGTATTTTGAAGTCTGGTGAGAATGGAACCATAATAATGCTTCTATCAAACGGATAGAAGCACAAATTTCCTTGTGTGTGATTTCTTTGTCTTTCCTGATTGTATGTCCTATATTTGTTGTGAGAGCAGCTTGACTTGCATGGAGAGATCATTTTGTGGATTAGGTGGTGGAATGTATGTGTAGTGAGGGGGTATGGTTTGTTGGGTGAAGGATGGGGTGGCTTGCATGTTAAGATTCAAGGCATTTTGTTGCATTTTTTTGAAAGGTTGTTGTAAGCTTTGTTGTGCAAGCAACGCTTGTTGGTATGCCTATTAATGTTGTTGTGCCAACAATGATTGTTGTTGGGCTTGTTGTTGTTGAGCCAATAATGCCTATTGTTGGGTATGTTGTCTGTTGATGTTGCACTATCAACGCTTGTTGTTGTGCATGTTGTTATAAAGCTTGTTGATAGGCTTCTTGTTGTAACAAGGCTAGTGCTTGTGCTTGTTGTGCTTGGTATTGAGCTTACGCTTGTGCTTGAACTTGAGCTTGTGCTTATTGTTGTGCCTATTATGTGGCTTGTTGCTATTTTACCAAAGCTTGTGCTTGTGATTGATCTTATGCTTGGGCTTGAGCTTGTTGTGCTTGAAATTGTTGTAAGTCCTTTTGGTAAGCTTGTTGTGCTGCTAGTAATGTGATTGACTATACTAATTTGTTGTATTTGGATTTAGAGGTGGAGGTGGGGTATTTTGAGGAATGCTATGAGATGAGGTGACAAGAGGTTTTTTTGGTGGTTGTTGAGGTGTTTTTTGAGTGATAACAAGGGGTTGTGTGGTAGATGGTGTGGTTGATATGCATAGTCCTTGGGAGACTAGGTTTTGGGATGTTTGAGGTGTTGTAGATGATGTGATGATTGGTTGAGAGATTTGGGTTGATGCCACTTGGTGTTGCGATATCAATGGTATGTTTGGAGGATTTGGTATGATATATGTGTTGATTTTATTTGTGCTTGGGGGGTTGAGTTGATTTGATTGGTTTTGGATTAATGTGTTTAATGAAGGGATTTTCCCTATACCTTGTGTGGATGATGATGTCAGGATGGGGAATGGTGGGAAAATTTGTGATGTGTTCCCATGTGGAAATGAAGATGAAGCATTGAAAGTACTCACTTGTCCAAATAACCCCACTTGTCCTTGTGATACATTGGGGAGAGAGCTTTGTGTATCTAGAGGGTATGTCGATGTTGTGCAAAAGGTGGAGGGCTTGTTTGTATCATGGAAAATGAGTGGCACATATAGATGTTTAGGGTCTTGTGGGATGGTGCTAGGCATACCCAAGATTGTGTTGGATTCTAAATTTTGATTATTGACAAGTGAGTATTCTTGAAGATCTTGAAGTAGTGAACTTCCCTTTGTGATCATAGGTTGACTTGGAGTGTGAGATGATGATGGTTGAATGATTAGTTGGATGATGCTTGGAAATGAGGGTGTGAATGATGTTTATGGTATGTACCCCAAACATTGTTTGACAATAGTGCTCACATAAAAATCAAAAGGGAGTTTAGCCCCTTCTTTTGCTAATGCCAACATGTATTGGGTGGGATTTAGCCTCATGACTGTGTTGACAAGTTTGTGAGTTTCAGGATTTTGAACTAGTTAAAATATTTCATCTTGGGACATCTCTTTGAAGTTATTCATGACATCTTCCACTTGGCATCCTCCCTATTGAGGATATTGAGGTAGCTGAGGGGGATTAAGTGGAGAGTTGATAGATACCCTAGGGTTGAATTTTGTTTGACTTAAATCACTTGAGGTTGATGTTTCTTTATTTTGCTCCATGATCTTCTTGTGTTGTGACCTTGTTTGGACCATAAAATTGGGATCAAATTTTAGGAATATGGAAGGTGAACCTCTAACTCCTTTGGTTGATATAAACTTTAGGTATAAAAAGAAATTCTAGGATGTGTTTTAGGATCAAATGATGATGATGTGATAAGTGAAGGATGAATGGTATGGATGTTTGAACTTTTGAGAACTTTGGATCAATACTAAACCTTAGGATTTTTTATTTTGGTTGGTTTGATTTAGATAATGACTTGTAGATCCCAAGATGTTAGATGTGATCTTGGGGGAACTTGTCCAAAAGGGATGGTAATTTAACTAAATGTGTGAGAAAGGATTCATTCCCACACACCTAGCCAAACAAGATGATTATGATTTTGATCTAAGGATTTACCAAAAGTCTAGCATATATTATTTTTCCAAAGTTCTAAAAGTTGTTTGTGAGATGGGTTTTGGTAAATGTTGTGATAAATGGAAGTGTTGGTTTGATCCTAGATGAACCTAGAAATACTTTGTTTAAAATACCAAGGTGTTGAAGAACATGCTAGACCTCTAAAGTTTTCAAATCCTATTGTCACGCCTCATACTTTGACTTATTTTGACCATGACTTATTTTGACCATTGACCATGACTTATTTTGACCATGACTTATTTTGATAATGTTTGACCATGACTTTATGAGATTTAATATACGAATTATGATACGTGAATGTTTTGATGTATGGGAATGTAGAAACAAATAATTGTTTTCTTTCAAGAATTTTGAATGCATTATGTAAAATAGGAATGTTGATTAATTATTGTTTAAATTTATGTTTCTACAATGGTTACTAATACACTTTCGTTTTTTGCACGCCTGAGTGCATTTGAGTGGCAGGTGATCGAAGGCCAAGGAGATCGAAGGCCAAGAGTGTGATTGAGGAAAAGGAGGTTAGCTTCCCGACAGGGTAAAAGAGGAGAAGCTCTCGATTACGCACACACCACTTAAATCATGTAGCTGCATTAGGTCATATTTGTTTTTCAATGTGATTGCGTGAAAATGATTAGCATAGCAAATTTAAAATATGGTTTAATTAACCTTAGAAATTGTGGAAATAATATGGCTTATTCTATTTTAATTAATCCCCATTTATATTTGAGCAACAAAAGGAAAAATCTGTTTTAAAAGAAATATAATTAAAAATAAAACAAAATAAATAAAAGAATAGAATATTGTGTTTGCATAAATGAAAATTTTAGGTTTGCATAAAAGGGGATATAATTCTGTTTTGTATATAATTTTCCAAAAATAAGGAGGAATGAACAGCCCGAGAGAACATTGGGCTCTGGAAATTCTGTCTTAAAACCAACAAAGCAGATGGCATGTGGCAATCCTTAGAAATTGCATGAGAATTTTATCTGTCATCTGGAAATTTTATGCATGATCCTCGAAAAGAGGTAGGGAGCTTTAAGAGAGAAAAGGAGACTTCGAATGAATCATATCGGAGAGTTCTGGAACAGAGACAAAGAAGGTATTGCTGGGCTTCTGCACTGGAAGCAAAAAAAAAAAATTTGCCAGGTTCTTTTCATACTTTGCCTTCTTTTAAATTTAAAATTGCAGTAAGGAAATGGAAGGAATGAAATGCTTTATTCCATGATATGAGCACAAACAACTGAGAAATCTTTTCAATTTCGTTTTTAAATCTGGGAAATTGTTTACTTCTTTTGTTGCAATATAGAATACACATTCTTTCTTCAGAATTAGGGTTTTTATTCTGTTACAAAATCTGCAACTTATTGAACTGCTCTGAAGTATAATTGGAAATACATATATAATCATATATATATATACATATATATATGCACAGGAATTCTGAATTCCCGTGCATATATATACATATATATATATCTGCACATAATGTCTGCATAAAAACTCTGTCATCTGAACAAATTCAAAATGTCTTTGAGATAAATTTGAATGCAGTTTATACTGGGCAAATGTTTTCTTTATTCTGAGTTTTGAAATTGCTATCCATAGGAATGAGGAAGGGATATTATTCCCTTGTCCTCCCCATGGGAAGGACGCGACCTGTGAGAGGCTCGCGCCCTCCACAGGCCACGGCCTGTGGAGGAGGCGCGAGCCCCTCATAGCCCCCCCTCCCCATGGGAGGGGCAAGGGCTTCCTAAGCCCTTACGATGCTCAATGCGTGAGGAAACCCGTAAAATGCCCCGTTTTGTGTACCACGGGAATGAATTTGAATAGTTTTAAAACCAAAATTTCTTTTTACACACAACAAGTATTACGAATTTTACACATACATATATATATGTATATATACATGTATCATATACAATACACACACACACACACATATATATATATATATATATATATTTATATATATACATATATATATTGATATCCATGCATATATAAAAGCGTAATACAAGTTGAAATTGTGAAAAATCATTTTAAATGAACTGCTAATTATACACAAATATCTCAGAAACCTAAGCAAACAGAAATGTCTTGAAAAGCCATGTATCAGAAAGTAGTATGAATTCTATTGAATATATACAAATATCTCAGAATTGTTAAACCTGAAACAAGAACATAAATGTTTTTGAGACACCATGTAAACTGGAAAGCACCTTGAATACGTTAAAGCAGTATAATCCTGAGTAAAGGAATACAACATGAAATGTGAATGAAAGATTATCTTTCAAACCTCAGAATTTCTGAATAAATTGCACTGTTTCAGTATATTATTATTACTCTGTAACATGTATTGAAATGAGGAATTAAACTGTCAGTCAGCTTGAGAATAGAAATGCATACGAAAAATAGAAAACACTGTTCTTTTTTTTCTTTTCTATTAGTGCACTGAAAAGTATCAAGATATATATATATATATATATATATGTTCTTCTTTAAAACAGAGCCTTTATCCAAATCAAAAAGGTATACTTACCAAAGAATAAATGACATCTTACAACTAAATTACAAAGGATGTTCTGGAATTCACAATTGAAATTCTTTTGAGAAATAATTGAATGATTGAAACATGTTTGAAAATGTATAAAGTTTCTGCTTTAGTATTTATTTATACTTCACTATGATAACTTCCGGGACAGGGTGCCGAAGGTGGGCAAACAGAGACGGTAGTATTACCTTTTCTAATCTACCATTTACTTGTATTATTTTGCTTGGCCAAGCACTGTACCATTGAAATAGATGGATTGTTTGTTTTAAAAGCCTAGAAATTTATTTGAGTCTCTGCCACCTCCTGTTGCAAGAAATGTGTTTATTTCTCATGTTAGAAATGCATATAGGCATCAGGCACGCATCGAGAGTTCCCTCCTGTTTTGCTGTTTCGGGTTGCTAGGCTCCTTTATGCAGGGCCGGGGATTCCTTCGAGTTAGGAAGGGACCCGGGGAAGTCATGGACTTCGTGGTTGGGCGGAAAAGGCGCCTGAATCACATTCTTGGCCCCAGCTCGCAAGAAGACCAAGGTGTCACGGCGGTTGGTGGTTCCAAGTTTATTTGCTATTGATGTACTTATGTATTATTCAGATTTGGCTTGTGAAGCCCATTGTAAATGTATATGTATTTTGACATTCTTGTTGAAACTTGAAATGGAAGTATGATTTGAAAGTATTTAATGTAACATTGATTTGAAAAGTTAAAGTTTTATAACTTAGCATAGAAAAGATGTTTCTATTAGAAGGATTGATTCCTCCAAGAGAGGTTGAATATATATTGATATGAGAAAGTTGAAATACTTATCTTGATACATTACATTGATGTTATTTTATATATGAAATGCAATTTAAATTCTCTTTATTAAGCTCATTTGGAAGTGTTATGAACAATGTTGACTACTTGGAAACCTATTTATAATGGTTTGAATAAATTTAGAATACTCTTAATTCTCTTTAATACTGATTTAAATGGTTTGAAAACACTCTTAATTTTTGAGCTACACCTATAGACCCAATGGTTTAGATAGGTTCAAGATCATGAAAAAGACTAGGATTTTGACTAAAAAAGAATGCATACAAATTTGGATAGTAAACCAATCAGTCTCATTTTTGTGAAGTGATAAAAGGAGTTTCTAGAGAGCTTTTGGACTAAGATGCTTAAGTTTGAAGTGTTGTTAAGTGGACCTTGGTTTTGGAATTTTGAATTTGTAGGAAACCATGAAGACAAGCACATGTGTGGGGTTCAATTGTCTTTTTATCTTAATTAAAATGGATTCTTTTTACCACACCAACACATCTTGTTTAAATTCCAAACTAAATGTCAATGTCTTAGCTCCTTTTCATTCCACAAGGTCCATTATGTGAAAATCAAAGAGTCAAGGTCATAGTTTCCTTAGGTTGACTTTGAAAAGAGTAAATTGTGATATGAGCACAAATATTTAGAAACCTCTAAGGAGAAAATCCCTAGGGACAAGCAGCAAAAAGTGGACCCTTCAAAGATACGCTCTTTCCAAAGGGTTTGAAATTTTGATGATTTGTTAATGTTTGTTTCAATGTTTGAGATCCAAGCAATGTGTTTAATTGAATTACAAAATCCACAATCCTAGGCTACAAAGATACTTCTTGCTAAGTCCCCACTTAGATTTCTCCAAACACTAAGATAAAGCGAACAACTAGAGATTTGGCAACACTAGCTCCCCTCCATGACACACACTTCTTGGGACCACCAAATCTTAAAATCCTGAAGATCTAGAGATCCTAAGGATTTTCTTGTATCAACTTTGAATAGTATAAATGTGGGGCTACTTCAGAACGACCGTTCTTGCACCAATAAGCATAAAGGTTTTTGGTCACTAAACAATTGGTTTGTAATAAGGGCTTTCATTCAAGGTGGCCATACACACAACAAGATTAGCTCAAGATTATGATCAATCAAGAGGCCTCCCAGTCTCTTCCTAAGAAGAGATTTTAATGTATCACACTGATGCTAAGGGTGACACTTGTCAGTATGACGCATCTGCACTTGTTGTTTGTGAATTTCATCACAAACACATTTTTATATAGTGACTTGAAAGAGCTTGGCTTTAGCCTATTACCACTTGGGTTGTTCCCACCTTTCGAAGGAGGGTGGTAGGCCCTCTAAAGGTACAATAAAAGTAAGGGAGTACATTTGTAGTTCGACCTCCCAAACCACATAAAGTGCAAGGAGGGAACACACACCACGCCTTTTCCTCACACTAGCATGGGGTTCATTTTAATCCAAATCAAAATATGTGGGTGATTAGACAACAAATGCCAGAGGAATGCTTTTGATTCTCAATATTTTTGAGTGGTGCGAGAGAAGTGCATACGCATTCAAATGACAAGAATTGCAAACCACAAAATAAAGAAGACACAAGTTCTTTTTAATACCCAAATTAAAGGTGAGTTCATTTTAAGCACAAAAAATTGAGTGTGAATTTGCTTTGTTCAATTTTAATCCCACAAAGCAGTGTCTAGTAATTTTCTAAGTTCAATTTTAACCAACTTGAAAAGATCAAATCAATGGTTAATTTTAAACCTAAAATAAAGCTAGTTGGCTTAAAATAGAAAATGAAAGCAGGAATGAATGCCCTAGGCTATTATAATAGGCATTTAAAAATGCTTTTTCAAGTTCAATGCCCACTTCCCCAACTCAAATTTGCTTGTTACTTTTCAATTCCAATGCCACCGATTCTTTATGAAAACTTGCAAACATTACAAAGCTATCCCAAGTAAGATTTATTTTAATGTGAGAGAGGCCACCATTGTTTCTTTATGCTACATAAGAACAAAGCAACAACAAGAATAAGAACGGAATTTTTGTTTGATTCCCACAATTATCAAGAAAGTAAAGAGAACCAACTACCATTTCCCTTCGAATTCCACACCTGTCAAACTAGAAGTAATTTGTATTAAAAAAAATGATCATACGTTAAGTGCATTTATTTTATGAGCATTGATATTATCACTTGATTTAATAGGATGGTAGGTGACAGTGCATCAATTAGTAGGTGAATTCTACAGGAATCAATTGCATTTCTAAACAAATTTTCTAATCATCTTAATGTCATTAAAACACAAATAACAAGTCGTTAAAGAATATTGACAAACAACAATAATAGCAATAATAGCGTGCAAATATTAAATAATATATTATCTGTTGCTTACGAATCAAGTCATTAAAGAAATATGACAGACAACAATAATAGCATGCTCACACAAAATTTCTAAACTTGCACAGATGAAAACTAAAGTTTTGAAAAGAGAAAGATCAATCTCGAGGGAGAATCATAACATGCCTACCCAACACAAATTTCTTCCATTGTCCTATAAAGATACAAATGACCATAGGCAAGTAAAGGCGATAGATAGCATTAATGACCAATTAAATAATTATCCAAGAAGAAATACAGCTTTTGATCATACCTGTATGCACACAAAAATTGACTACCATACAACTCCCACTTCTTTGTTTAGACTTTCCCAATGTAGGTTGGCAATGGAATTTCACGTTTCATTTAATGCAAAAAGAAAAGAAATCAACAATATTTATCTACGCATCACTATCTCTATCAACATCCATTATACATTGTCTTTTTGTTCAATGCGATAAAATACCTCAAGGAAAGTGGTCTTTAAGAAGTTATAAGGTTCCTACCAAGAAAAATATATGCATTGTTCCTTTAGTTCTATGCATTGTTTTTTTAGTTCTATAACAACAAGCAAGATTGGGAGCCTTTGTCTAGTCATTGGGTTGCTTGGACAAACCAAAATTTGAATGCCTAGAATGCCTAATTGCTATGCATGGATCTCACCATCCTTAAATGGTCACATGATATTGGCTGCAAATTAGGAACGCAAGTGGTACTGGTAGCAGCTCCAAACTCATTTGTGTTGTGCTTACAAAGGACTTTATCTACAAGTTAAGTGCTTTTATAGCAGACCCAATTTCTAAGAATATATTCTTCATTAAATCGTTCTTATGGAGAATGTGTTTTTTTTAAATATTAGAAGATCTGATGCATTCATTAAATACATCTCACATGTTTCTATGCCATTGCATGCGTCATCAAATCAAATTGTCAAGCACAACCTTCCTGGGTTGAGATCTCTCAAAAGCTGACTATTCGTCGTTTTCATCTCAACGACAACTCATCAAGCCAACCTAGACTATAATAAAGTGGTTGACCGACATTATCAACACAAATAAAATTGAAAAGACTCTAGGTTAGCGATACCTTGGAAACCACCAACATAACTAATGGAGCATGTGAAATAATGAAATACCTTAAAGAAATTAAGAGAATGTATGTAGAAGTAATAAGAGATTGTCAAAAGTATAGCATAATAGAAGGTTCACGATGCACATTAATCTAATGAAAGAACATAAATTTCACTATACCGAGATGCAAATTGGTGAGATATTTCCTAAAGATAAATGGTGGGCGCCAGAATGTGAACACTTAAATCCATATTTATCAAAGATTGAAAAAAATGAGTGAAATTAGTCAATATTAAACAAATAAAATAAAAGCACTCCTATGAAATACTTTATCATGCTAGATATGCAAACAAGATAAAAAGAACCAAAGAAACTAAATGAAAGTATATAAAGAATTAATAAAATTATATCCCATAGTGGGAGTGGTGCTCCTTTGATGTGGAAAGAATTCCCTTTCCCACCCACTTTGATAAAGCTTCCAAGATGTGATGAAGTCCAATTGCCCTCAAAGATAGCGATAGCAATTGGAGGATAATGACTTTGCATAAAGAAGTGGATCCATTTCAAGTAGAAGAGGCTTCTACTTATAGGAGTGAAGGGTTGAAGAAGAGGTAAAATTGGCGAATGTGGGATAAAAAGGGAGCTAATAGGATTGGGACACTTGTCACAATTCTATTAGATGAGGATGGAGCACATTTTGGGGAATGTGTAGAGTAAAGAGGATGTAAAAGAACTAAATGAAAATGGTTGAGGATGTAAGAAGATTAAATGAATGTGGTTGGAGATGTAAGAGAATGTGGGTGAGGATGTAAGAGAGATTAATGCCTTTGTAAGAGGCATTAATATTTGGGTAAGAAAGTCAAATAAGTGGAGTTATTGAAGGAATATTCTCAAAGAATATGCCTTTGTGAGGGAAAATAGGCTAATTAGTTAATTAAAAGAAATTACTTTCATGTGCAAGTTAGTTAATCAGGGGTTTAGTTTGACCAAGGTTGAGTCAAAAGCTAGAGAATGGGTAATGATGATTAGAAGTTAATTAATTCAGAATTAATCAATTTGGAGGAATTAGGGGTTTATGACATTTGATTTATTAAATCAGACGAGAGGACTTTAGGGTTTTAATTAAACAAATTGATTTATTTAATCAAACATGATGAAAATTAGTGAGTAGGGAGTGAATTAATCAAATAAACTTAATTAATTGATTAGTAGTAGAAATGATGTTAATTAATTAGAATTAGGTGCATAATGTCAATTAGGCCTATTTGAGTGTCTACAGGTAACTTGCAAAACACGCCCTTAGTGAGGAATCCAAAGCAATACACAAGAAAGATAAATAACATAGGGATGTAATAATTTTCTATGGTATCATTGAGGGAGAAGAAATAATAATAATAAAATCATATAAAAGAATCCATGATAAGCATATTTGATATAAAAATAGAAAATATTTGAAGAACCCTAACCGTAAATATAAAGAAATAAACTACCTCTCTATCTAGGAATAAGGGTTGAGAATGATAAACATGCTAAAATAAATGTTAAAAAACTTAAATAATAAATGTAAGTATTTCCTGGCTTTGTGTGGAATATAACTTTGTTAGGTGTCACAAAGTGATTCATTAATGTTGTAGAAATTCAAAGTTTGCTAGGTAAATGCACTAGAATCTATACTTTTATTTTTTTGTTAGGGTTATTTTTGTGACAACAAAATAATTTTGGCAAGTGTAGATCTAAACCAAACCTATAGGTCTACTCTCTACTAATTTTCAAATGTTCACTTTTAGCTCACCTTAGAGTTCTTAATTTGATTAAGTCATGTAAAAATATGGTTTGCATGCTTAGGAGTTGCCAATGATAAATCCCCCTTTTGTGTCAAACCCTAGTAAGGATATCAAGTCAACAACTTTGAACAAGATCAAATACAATAAGAAGTCATGCAAGCACATGCTGTTGATAGTTCCCTATTTGTGTCAAACTCTAGTAAGGATGCTAAGTCAACAACTTTGAACAAGATAATAAACAAGCAATCATGCAATATGTCATCGAATGCTGATATATTGTTGATAAGATGATTTTTTTTAGGCTCTATGATGTGTGCTAGAAGGTGTTGATTCGATATATTCCCCAAATGTTCCAAGTGAAATGAGATTTGTCCTTAAATACAACACTTTAGTGTGCAATTCAACTATTTTGTCCTTCAAGTTGGCTCATAACAATCTCTTGGAGGGAAAATATCTAGACCCAAAATTTACTTTGATTTTTAGAATAAGGGGATCATTTTTGTAAGATAAAATTGACCTAGATCACTTTTAGAATTACTAATTTGACTTGTGGCATAAAATGGGTAAACTAAGAATCAAGTTTAGACCCTAAGAATAAGTGTAAATGGAAGGAATACCAAAATCATGTTATTTTCCAACTTTCAATCAAAACAAATTACACACTAATAATTAAATTATAAATAAATAAATAAAAACAAGCGCTTTGCATGAGCTAGAGTCCTTGCCTTGAGCAGGTCTATTTGTAGGGAAAACAGTGACAATTGACAAAAGAGGACATAGAGTGCATATCTATATTGCAAGAGACAATCATTATAAAATCTTGCTTTTCTATCTCTACTGATTAGTCACTTGCAAAAAGGAAGGCAATTCTAGAAATGGGATTTTCTTGAACTAAGAATATTGAAGTCTTCAAATGATTAAGTTGTATCTATTTCTGAACTAGTGAATATGCATCAATGAGACTGTTGTAAACAATTTTAGCTTAATAAGACTTTTCTAGAATAAGTCCATAGTCTAGTAGCACTAAGGTGACTCAACTTCTTACGAACACACCAAAAATGTAACTCAATTGACCCAATTCAAGGTTACATGCACAACATGGGCTCATTGAGTTGTAAAATTGTTTGAAGTCACATTGTTCTCTACGATTCTAAATCAAATCCTAATTGCTTTGAAAGCATAAACATACAAAGCTTCTTTTTTTTCTTTTAGTATTTGAGGGAACATTGGTATTTGGAGACATTAGATAAGGCCATGTTTTGCATCCTTATTGCTTTTCTCAAACCTATTACTCCAATCCAAGTTTTATGTGCGCAATGAAGACCAACATTCTTAGAAGACAAGAACACTGAGACTCCAGAGGAATACCAACATTGACCACAAAGACATAAACCAATCTCTGTGCTTCAGGGGTTACTAAGTTTCCACCCTAACTATTCTCTTACAAATAGATAACACTTGAAATGCATGTATAAGAGACAAATATTATAGAGTGGTCACATCAAAACTCATCAAGTAGACAACAACAACACAGAGCAACCAAACTACAAAACAAACAAACTACTATTACAAATTGTTCCAAAGAAATTATACAAATTAACATTAAAATCCCACAAAAAGATTGGTATTTCACCATAAAAAAACCCTTACAATAAATTAAAATTTACTATTAGATTAACAACCCGCATTTATCCTTGCTAGTTAAATTGCTCGAAAGCTTCCTTAGTAGCATTCAGTTTTCAACAAACTAATATTTGATGACATTCAATTTTCAATAACTAATATTTGATGATCTTGTGAGGCTTGGATGCTTTATCCTTTAGAGCAATTCTCAACACTCTCTTTTAGCTCCCTAGTTTAGCACAATATGTTACTTTTTGTAGGGATCCCCATTCGAAGGGTATTGATTTTGAGATTTACAAGAGGTTCTTTTGTGTAGTAGTTTCCCCTTCCAAGATATTATCTTTAACATAAGAAATTTAGAATTTAAAATCCTAGCAAATCTAATAAACTACCTAGATTTTTATATAAACTCTGCAAAAAACTAGTGATCAATTAATCTAATTCCTTTCTTGAAGAGCTAGACAAAAGGCACTTGTCAAGCTACTTTCATCTATAGAGCTTGTACCAGATATAACAATGCCATCTATAAGACTGCTTTCACCAGCTTTCACAGTCAAAACTATGTCAATCAACAGATGTAAGTAGTGTTGATACAAGTAGGCAACAAAAGCATAAAGACTATGAAAGAAGTAGCGTTGAGACAAGCATGCAACAAAAGCATAAAGACTACCAAAGAAGTAGTGCTGAGACGAGCACGCGACAAAAGCATAAAGAATACCAACGAACTAGTGCTGAGACAAGCATGCAAAAAAAGCATAAAGACCAGCTCCAATGTAAATAAAGACATACTTTTTTTTTTGCTTATTTTGTTTATCATCAACACAATAAATGAATTCAACCATGTTGCTCATTACAATGGAAAAAGTTGAACCAATTAGACCTGAGAAAATTGATCCCATGTCCCCTAGCAAAGCAAGGGGCCATTCAACTGCATTCAATTTTATAAGCCTAAAGAAAGAACTTCTAATTGGTGGATTAATCTTGTTCACATCAACATTTGAAATAATTTCTAGTCTCCCATCTACTCTTGTGTTATATTGGCATGTATGAGTTCTTAAGCTTATGACTGTCATGCCTCAATTTTATTGGATTTTCCCCTGTGTTTGCCTATAAGATGATTTCTATGGAGTATATATATTTGACTCTTTCATACTTCTAAATTCTGCCTTATGCACTGATGACCTTGCCTTTCTCCTTTTCTGTTAACATTGTGGAAGTAAGACACTGCAAAAATTTAAGTGTAGAAAAATGACATTTTCACCTTTTTTAGTTGTCGTTTCATGATTCATCTAAAGAACCAACAATATTAACCATTGTTCCATCCATGCTTTGTGAACTAGAAGCATGTGTTGCTAATAATTTCCTTGATCCTCCAGCCTCCATTGTAAAGTTCTAGAGAGGTGACCAAAACACTTAACTAGTTAGTTAGAAAAATAAGGTTTAGGGATAAAATAACCCAGTTGAAATACACTATTTAGGGGCTTGATTGAGGTAGGCTCCTAAGTAGCCATAACCATTTTTCTTGTCCTCTAATGCATGCAACTTTCAACCTCTATATCTTCCTCCAAGAGAATTGGATCTAAATTTGGCATGCACTATGCCAACTAGTAGTTGAAGATGACCAAGCTATGAAAATCTAAAGTCCTAGAACTTTAAGGAAAGGTGATACCATCTACTCTAGTTCACTAGCACAGTTATAAGGCCAGTTTCATAGTTTTATAGATTATAGTTTCCAAAAGACTATTTATCTATATTTATATGCCTTGATTTTGTCATGTTGGTTACATAATTAGTAGATTGCTAATGTATAATGCAAAATTTGTGGGGTTATTGAGAGAAGAGTAAAATGTAAGATGAAACTTGATTGCAAGGATGGCTTTGGCATTGCAGTCATCATCAAGGCACTTGAAGAAAAAAGATGAGAGAATCCCTCAACAGAATTTTCACGAGATAAAAGGAATTTACCACACTTAGAGCAGAGCTTGACAAACATTTTACCCTAACCAAAAGAAACAAGGCCGCATTGCAACAGAGTTCCCGCCAAATATTGGCAAGAAGGTTTTGTCCTTGGCAATTTATTTGTAGCAATATGTTTAGACGTCTGAGCAACAAGACTTGGCTAAAGCTATTATTTAGCAATAATCAAATTGTGTAGTTCTAACTAACTAGGCTATTTTCATAAATATCTAAACAAAATAAGAATCTAGAATTTGAACAGGCAACATAGACATTTGTCTACACGAGATGATTCATTTTACTAGAACATTCATTTGACCATAATAGTGACTCAATACATTCAAATGATATATATGGGGGTATATAAAATAAAAGGGATACTTGATTTGAGAAATAATTAAAAATCTCTAGATTTTTAAAAATGCCCTGATTATAGTGCAACACCATTACACAACAAAATCAAAATTGTCGGCTTGAGACTAATGCATTTATTTGAAAATTAGGAGTCATTACATGTGGATTGTAGTTGGGAAGCAACTATACATTCCAATAGCCAACTATGAGCCACAAATGGAGCTCCTAAAGCATCTGCTAGGGACTAAGCTTAGTTGAGCCTGCCACAGACATAAATGCCTTTTAGCTTCTCATTATGGTTATTCCTTTCAAGAAGTTCCACATTGTAAAGCACAATAGTACCATGGAAATCCAGTTGGTCCATCAAAGTTCTCCTATGCTGAAATACACCCTTGCAGCTGAAACCAGATCTTGTGGGTAGTGTTTTAAAGAGGCAGCGAACTCAACATGAAGATAAAAGCTTGGCCCTTCAAACAACTTTGGTTCCTGAACATCAAGAAGTTAAACGTCAATACATTCTTTAACAATTATTTTTAGGTACAATTATAGACTAATTAATTTTGATTAATATGCAAATCTAAAATTAATATTTATGATTTTTTTAGTAAAAGAGCTTTTAAAATTAACAGTGTAAATTTATTTTTACATAGCTTTTTCATGGATTTTCATAATCCATTAAGGTTTGGAATAAAGTTGTCACAAAATCAAATTGCAAAAGAGATTATAATGCTCACAGGATGGTTCTATGTTGGAAGAGTAGTTTTGTAGAACATGGGATTTGGTAGAGTTTAAATGGGTGCCTGACTAGATAATTGAGACTGAGGATTCCTCTTTTTGACTCTTCTTTGTACCCCACATACGCATCTTTTGCTTCCATTCCCCCCATCACCGACTTACTCTTTGCCCTGCTTACAATACTTAGGATTACACTTTTTGGCGCATCATCTCCAGCAAACCCCGCCTGCAAATAAAAAT
This sequence comes from Sequoia sempervirens, assembly GCA_007258455.2. Taxonomy (NCBI): domain Eukaryota; kingdom Viridiplantae; phylum Streptophyta; class Pinopsida; order Cupressales; family Cupressaceae; genus Sequoia; species Sequoia sempervirens. Next base: position 52,555 of record VDFB02052363.1, read on the forward strand.
TCACAGATTAAAACTATGTTTCATGAAGGCTCTATTGATAAGACAATTCAGTGGTTACATTAGACCATGGCATAAATTCAACCAGATTTCCAAATTATATACATAAATCTATATTTTGTGATTAACTTGGCAAACCAAAACACATGATTTTTTCAATTAATCGAGTAAAAACAGTTTAGGGTTCGAGAAAGAATTGGGAAAAATATTTCTGTAGAAACGGGAAAAAAAACTCAAAAACCCTATAAGTGATTTAATGGAATAACCATGATTTTTGGTTAAAAAAGCCAGAAATCAATTTGCTTCTTTAATTACTTAAAACCAAAAACCCCACAGTCTCTCCTCTATCTGCCAAGGAAGCTTTCCATGCCCATCTGTGAGTCAGTTAAAGGGATGCTGTGTTATGCATGAATGCGAAATGTGGAAACATAGACTACACACCTGAATCGCCTTGAAAAACCCCAAGAAATTAATCTCTACATGTGCCCAAAAGCTGTATAATAAGGTGTCAAACATGCACATGCTGCGATATCAGATGCCAGACGCACGTGGATACCCTATTCCCCACCTTTGCTGCACCAGTTCAAACATTAGATTTGATTTTAATTTTTCCTCCTGCTTGCTTGTGATTGGTGACAAGATCTTTTTTTTTTAATTTGTACAGGTAGGAAAATGAAATTTACGATTTAATAGCAAAATTCACTCGATCATAGGTGAAAACATTTTACCGGATTCTCGAGAAATGATTAATTGAAAACTTTGCTCATCAAAACATTAGTCTAAGCCTAAAAGACATGGACTAATAAATACAAATATGCTTTTCTCCATTAAAATATTGGAAAACTAATTTTCTCAATATATATATTACATCTATCTATTTATTTTGTAAAGTTAACACTTATTTTTTCATATTAAAATACAATTTCAAATACTCTAACTATTATAATAAATATTATACTTTAACTATTAAGAGACAAATTAAAATATAATTAGCATAAATATTAAGCTTAGGTTAGATCATTGATGTGACATTTGTAAGACTGTATACACACATTTAATTAAATTTATTTATTTATTATTTAAATAAGCATTGCCTATAAAAATAGTTTTATAAATTTATTTATTTATTAGTTCTGCCTAAGGAATATTAGGCACACCTTTTTGTTAACTAGTTATTAATAACTTTGATTTAAACAAATGAGAATTCATTTTTATTTTTAGTTGACAACTACAAAGTAAATATGCAAAATACTTAACAAAACAAATATCAAAAATTAATTTTTTGAAATGTAATTGGCTCAAAACTTTTGACGGATAAGAGCGGATTTTCACGGAGCATAAACTTTTTATCGCAACTTTTTAAGGTTTTTCTACCACAAACATTATAATAAAAAAAGATTGAGCTAATTTTTTAAGGCACTTTTTACCACAAAGTTAAACTATTATTCAACAGATTTAATAGAAGTATTTTTTATTTAACAATTAATTACTTTTATGCAATAATAATTTTATAATATTATAAATTATAATTTTTAATAATGTGATATATTATTTTTTAATAGTTTAATATATATTGGATTATATATTATATTAAATTAACATCTAATATATTAAATTAATTTTGTGATGAGACACATTGTTATCTTGATTTTTATTTATATTTATAATAAATTTATTTATTTTATATTAAAATAATTATTGATTCAAATAATTCATATGTTTACTTTAAACATAAAATTATAATAATGAAGAAGTAGAAATTTTTTACTTTTGTTTATTTTTAAATTTATTAATTATATTTGAAAACTTTAATATTAAAATATCAAATTGTTATAATAAATATTATAAAATCCACCTTTTTAAATTGTAATACCAAATTTGACACAATAAAACTATTTATTTATATAGAAATATATTATAAGAGAATTGTAACTTTGTAATATGAAATTGACAAACTACAAGTAAATATTATAAAATATTTAAATAATGTAAAGGATGTTGATCCTTTGAAAAAATATATATTTTAAAATATTTGGAGTAAGTTTATTATTTTAAAAAGTAATTGGCATCATATTTTTTAGAGTAAAGGATGTTTCAATTCTACTAATGTGATTTAAAAATTAAATAAATAATTTTATGTTGTATAAAATATAAATATTATATAATATTCACAATTAGATCATGACAATATTCTCATTATTTTCATTGAAAGAAATTATATTGTTCATTGAAAAAAATAACCATGAAAATAATCTACATGCAACAAATGTGTATGGAAAGCTTTACAATCCTTGATTGTATTACTAAAAGAAATATCCCATTATAGATTGGAGACAATATAGATTGCAACATGTATTCGTAGCTTAAAGTTTTATTTAAGCTACAATCTCAAATTAGAGAAATCTCTATCCTTATGCCTCTTCTTTAGAGTTTCAAAAGTCATAACTCTTTTAAATGACAAAGATATTAAATTTTAAAGAGGGATATATCTAGATTGAAGACACATTTGACACTTGAGACTAGTTGAACCCTCAAATTTGTAACAAATTGACATCTAGAATATGCCCTTTTCACCCTTATCCTTAATGCAAACCTTTTACCTACTTGTAAAAATGCTTTTACCAATCACATTTCACTTACAAGTGAAAAAATTTTACCCCCAAAAAAAGCATAAGATCCCATCAACATGTAAATCCACTCACTATTTTGTTTTGTCAAAGATGAATGTGTGTTAAATAATTTAAAAATTAATATAACCATATAAATAGTGCTTAAATAGTGATGGACTTTGTTCTAGGATAAAATAAGACATATTTAAATATCTTTTCAACTCACCAATAAACCAATTTCCATGATGTCACTTTTGAATTTTTTGGTTTTATACTTATTTATTTTGTTTAAAACAACTTGCTTGTTTGTTCTAATGGAGAATTTGAATGAAAACTTGCTTTTTATATATCTATTATTTATTTGTTTTATAAACATTTATACTTATTTATTTTATTTAAAACAACTTGCTTGTTTATTCTAGTGGAGAATTTGAATGAAAACTTGTTTTTTATATATCTATTATTTATTTGTTTTATAAACATTGTTACTAAAACTTAGCAAACAAAACTATTCTAGAACTTTTTGGCAAGAAACTTCAACTCTTGTTATTTTAGTCAAATGTGGATTGAAGACGTGCATTGCCCATAAAAATGTAAACTTACACAATCCTAGTTATGATATTTGTAATTAATTTCAGAATGCGATTCGACAGTTAGTTAATCTTGGACTTAGAAAATATTCCAACAAGAACAGAAAATAATATTAACAATTTGTTCACTAGTCAAAGGACGCTAGGTATTGGCCAAAAAATCGGAGGGGGAGGCATCCAGGCAAAGCAATTGATAAATTGTATGCCTTATAAATCACAAATCTTTATATATGCGTTGTCACCTGCTGTCTAAAAATTCTGATGGGCCAAATACAGGTGGACTATTCTACACCGTCGTCAAGTACTGGTTCGACGGTGCCAAGGGTTCTGTCTTTTAACATAATTTAACAGCATACAGAAACCATTTATGTTATAATATCTGAAACCAGACATATTTGTTTACATTGACATAGGGCTGCGCATGATTATTCACATTCTGTATATGCTTGCTTCGAATTGGAATGTTTTTTGAAGTGGATCTACAAAATGCTTTGGATGCAGTCGGGCGGATGAAGGGGTACCTGAACACATGACCCGGAAGTGAACTTTTCCCTAATTTTCTTAGAAACCGTGTAAAAATGGATCTCATAAAAGTGGGAGAAAAGCTTCTGAGTTCCGTCAGATCGTTTAATTTATTGCCGCCTACCTCGGATCGGCCTGAGGTATGTTGCCTTTTCAGCTCAAGCTTTGAATAAACTAAATTTTGCGTCAATTAACGGTAATTGGGACAGTGGCCTTCGCTTTTCACGTAAATTTTTAATTTCTATTTTCTTTTTCCAGCAACATTGTAAAATAATTTGTTTTCTGTATCATTATTCTGGCGAGGTACTTGTGGCGAACATATATTTTGTTTCTGTTATGAAAAAAGATCGTAATTACTATTCAAGTGCCTAATTAACTTAAAATATTTAGGGTTTAGGGGCTACCAGCAGTTTATTACGTTGGCATTGCGATCCTTAGTGATCGTTTTTAAGACTTTGAATGATTCTCTACGAGTAGTTGAGACTGAGGTTTCGAAAATCATCTTAAATATTATTTTTTATTTATTTTTTGTTTCTATAGTTTTTCACATTGGCATTGTAAAATAACATGTTATTTTCGTCCTTATTCTGGTGTGATATTCATGGAGAACTTTGATTGGATTTTTTGATTGTATTTCTGTTATGAGAAATGATCGTTTTTACTTTTGAAGTGTTTAATTAGCTTAAAATATTTAGGTTTTCGGGTTACTTGCAATTTTTTAAGTTTTCATCATGATCCTTTGGGATTGTTTTTAAGGGGTTATTTGTAGTCTTTACGTTGGCATTACGATTCTTTGTGATAGTTTTTAAGATCGAATGATTCTTTATCAGTAATTGAGACTTAGGTTTTCAAAACCAGCTTAAATTACTAAATAATATTTTTTAGTTCTAATGTTTCTCATTTTGGTATTGTAAAGTAACGTGTTGTTTATATTATTATTTTGGTGTGATATGCATGGAGAAATTTCATTGGAGCTTCTGTGATGAGAGATGGTTGGAATTAGCATTGAAGTGCCTATCAGTTTGAAAATTCGTAGCTTTGTGATATCTTGTTAGTTCTTTGGATGTCCCTGTGTTGAATTATAATTATGACTAAATGATAGATTGAGTTTGGTTTAACTTTTTGTCTGATCATAGACAAATGAAATGCTGTAATGGAATTTGAAAAATTTAAATTAATAAATGGAGCTTGTTCGAGCATCTGAAAGTAGACAGGATACTTCACATTGTCAAACTGTGGAATTTCTACTTCTCTGGTTCAGTTCACAGGCGAAGAAATAGGATAAATTGGTAAAGGTAAAGTTACTGTTCTGGGTCATGGCCAAACTTGGTATATGACTGTGAGAGTCCCTTTTTGGGAATTCACTATTACAGAATGCTTGATTGGAATTTGCTAGTAGTTTTTCTGTTTGCTCTGTAAAAATGTAGTGCAACAGAGACTGACAAGTTAAAGAGTTGAGATGGACTTGCAACTTGCCGAAACCTCTACAAAAGTGCATCAAACTCGCAAAGTTGTATTATTTTGAATTTTGCAAGAACAAAATAGATCCAAATTCACACATCTGAAATCCATCATTTAGTCACAATTAACTGAAATGGGAGAGGACAAAAGAAACTAGTAAAATCTTGGTGAAAGATTCAGCTACTCCAAATAAGGTCCAATAAAGGCATAATTTTAATCTGTTATTCAGATGGCCAGTTCTTATGCTCAGAATTGGACATTCTTGCTAGAACTTAAAGAGTCTTGCCATACCTGGAAAGACTCTCCAGAAGTTGGAGAGTCGATCCATTTCAATCTGTTTTGGTTCAACGGACTTTGGAACTTGGTTGAGCAGTATTCTCTGATGAATTTGCAATGGGCTTTTGTAAAATAGAGTTGGAAAGACTTGCTAAAAATTGGAGAGTTGATCCATTTCAATCTGTTTTTGTTCAGTAGACTTTGGAACTTGGTTGAGTGGTATTCTCTGATGATTTTGCAATGGGCTTTTGTAAAATAGAGTTTATTTTTGTTCCACTTCGGTTTTCATTCTCTACATGACTATCGGTTAATGTTTTAAGGTTGCAGTAACCACTACTTATTTATTGATTGTAAAATGATAATTCTAGTAAAAGAATCATAGCACATTCTCAACTGACTGAAGGGAGTCGAGGCCATGATTGTAATGATGTTGAATATGGTATTGAATGGTGATGCACATCAACAATCTGCAATAAAAATCTTGCCAAAGAGGACCATCTTAGAGCTGAGATGCTGAGGGGGGAGATAGAAGTGACCTGAATATATCGTGGATATAAGCCCCTTTTTGTCTTTTTTAATCTCTTCCTTTCTGGAAAGAGGCTAGGGTAGGCATTTAAAAAGTAGCCTAAGGAGTGGGCTGGTACATGGAAATACTGATAATCTGGAGACATGTTCTGGGGAAGTCGTGAAAACAACCCACTTAGAAGAGCAAAGAGGTAAATATGTGCATCTCTGCAGACCTGGGGCAAAGACTGGTAATGGAACTGAGTTTATTGAAATGGAAAATGAGGGTAAACAACAAACTTAACTTGGACAATGTAGACCCCAATTGTAGCTCCTAATGACCCAAAATCTTAGACTCTACAGATCAATAGTTTTAATACTAGCATCAAGAGTCTCATCTTCTGAGGAATGGGGATATATCTGAAAGCACCGATGCTAAGAAATTGAAAGAAGGGCACATCCCTTACAAACCTATGGTTAAGAGGAAAAATTCAGATTGAGAACTTGACATGTAAAAGAAACTACCATGTATGTATTATGTTCTTGTGCTTTCTATAGGTTCATTTTCATAGAACTTCAAATATCCAAGCTTGGAGAGAGCACCTTTGGAGGTATTGAAGATTATTGTCTTAGATTTATAATGGTTAACCACTAGTTTTTGAAGGTCATGAAAGTAAGCTTGAATATATATGGCTATCACGAGCTGTACTGAACCCAGGTAAAAATATAAATCAGTGAACTACTGTAGTTGAACACCAAACCCAAATGGGCAACTAGGCAGTTCATGAAAGTAAGCTTGAATATATATGGCTATCATGAGCTGTACCGAACCCAGGTAAAAATATAAATCAGTGAACTACTGTAATTGGACACCAAACCCAAATGGGCAACTAGGCAGTTCTAGGCTTCCTCTTTTTGCTTTATCTGTTTCTTATCCCCTCCAAAAGGAAACTTTGTGAAACATAGGAATTTTCTTCATATGGAGCAATGAAAATTCTGCATTTGTATCAAAATTGCTTTATGTAATAGTTCTGTCCGTTTGCTTTCACTAAAACCTATATTAGCATTCAATTATATTATTGTGCTTTGTTCAGTTGTTGTATTGCAAAGCTCTCACAACTATTGCTGCTGCTAGGGGAAAATGACTAATCACCATCCAAAATGCATTGTAATATAGATGCTAAGTATGTGCAATGTTTCTTTTGTGAAACAAATAGAGAGACAACTGTATGCATTTAGACAATAACCTAATTTCTGCAGTATAGGAAAGTATGTCTTGTTCTCTAGGCATTGACATTGATGACCTATTCCTGATGATTATATATTCATAGAGATACATTGTTTGGTTCTATTATATTAAATTGGTAGTCATGTGGATGAATTCTTGCTAATTCTAGAAGAATATGGAAGATGGTGTTTACAATGTTGTTTTCTGCTTGAATTTTTGTTTAAAGTGTTCTTTTATGCTATAAGCACAATTTGTTAACTATAAGATAGTGTGATAATCACATTGTTTTTAAATTGGTAGTTCTGTGGAAGAATTCTTGCTAATTCTAGAAGAATATGCAAGTTGGTGTTTACAATATTGTTTTCTGCTTGAGTTTTTGTTTAAAGTGTCCTTCTATGCAAATAGCACAATTTCTTAACCTTGGGATAGCTTGATAATCACTCAATTGTTTTTAAAAATGAAACTTGAAAATGACAATTTTCTTGATTATCTTCTTCCATCCTTTAGGAACTTCCCTTTCTTTTTGGGGTTTCTTTGCTTTGCTTGTCTTGACTGCTTTAAAATTTTAAATTATATATGTTTACAATTTAGCCAACAGTGCAAGTTCAAAAAGAAAGACATTTTGTATCTGTTATTTGTGTCAATTCTTATATTGATTTCTGTTTCAGGTCCCAGCTCGTGCAGCTGCAGCGGCAGCTGTTGCACGAGCACTGGCAGGTGTTCCTCCTCACCAAAGGCTAGCTCTTTCATCAAGTTCTAGTGGCTTGGCTTCTCTATATGACAGTGGGCCTCGTGGTCAGACTGTGGAGCGACTTGAGGAAGAATTTTATGAAGAGGTGCTGCTTGATTCATATTTTAATAATTTTTTTTTCATTCCATTAAGAAAGGTTGATGCCACATGTAACTTATACCAGAGGGACCTCATTCGTTTTATGCTACAAGTAATAGTGGTTGCATTGTGGACCAAACATTATTGGTGCTATCATGCAGAGTTTGATGTCAATTTGATGTCTCCATTCTTGAAGTAGTAGTTTTTATTGGAAGGATCGACAATTTATTCATCACGCTCCTCCTTGAAGCAGGGAATATTTTTTGAAGTTCATATCATAGAATATTTGGTTAGTTTATGGGAGAATTTAATGTCTGTTTAATATTTAAATTATTGAACAGATTAAAATTATTTGAAAAATATTTATTATGTGAACTACTAGTTTCATCTTCATGAATATATTATGCTTACATTAGGTTCATTCATATCATTAATGTTGAAATGGAAGAAACTTTAGAGTGCAGTAAGCCAAATTAAACTTCATAAGATCTGAAGAACTGGAATTTTCTGCTTCCTCCTTTGCATCAGCTAGGAGTAACTATAGTAATTAAAAGTGACTTTAATATGCATTCTTTGAATGGCAAATGCAGTATTTTTTTTAGTGATTCAATTGTTGATCATTTTGCTTATGTTTTGAGGAGGTATACTTATAAAGGCCTCAATTTGCATTGTAAAAACCATTTAAAATTTAAAACACTTTTCCAGTTTAGCTCAGGATAACTATAAATGACTGTGGCATAACACAGATTAAAAAAAAGAAGGAAAAATATCGGAAAAGTTTACAAATATGGCTCCTACGAGCAGCTGATAACAAATATCAACAAAGATTCATCTCAGCTGAAACAAAACATCAAAAAGATCACCATACAACCATCAGCATGATCAACTGAAGCAATCTAACAGGAAATTACTTCAGTTCATACATAGGATCAAAAGGAGCATATGACTGATCTAGCAAACTATAAAAAACAAGAACCAAGTAAACATTTTTTGTTCAATTTATCATCTAAGGGCTTAACACCCTTCTCTAAAGACTTGACCCTAAAGTCAACAAAATCCTTAAGCCAGGATTCAAGTTAAATCCTAATAGTAACTGCTCGCAAAAGTGAAGCATCCAAGCAGTATCACTGTTAGGAGTGCTTTGAACTTCAATTCTTTTTTATTAAGAGGGGTAAATGCTTTTGACCTGGAGCTATGAACCGGTGAGGTCACAAACAGGGGACCTCATCCCCAATATATATTCTCAACAATTACACCCCACTGGGGTTTGAACCTTGATGACAAGAAAAACAGCAACACAACTTAACCATCACACCATGCCACTAATGGCAAGTGCTTTGAACTTCAAATTGCTCAGGGTTACCACCAACAATATTTTCCCCTTGCTATGAACACCTCCACCAGGATCAGTAATAGCATCAGGAAGAATAGCATCAAAAGGACAATCATCAGCCTCAAAATCACAAATCATAGGAGCAATATCCAATTCAGGAGCAACACCAACAGCAATATCAGCAGGAACACTAACAGTAGAACCAACACCAGAGTTACCAGCACTGAGCAATATCCAATTCAGGAGCAACACAAATAGCAATATCAGCTGGAACACTAACAGTAGAGCCAACACTAGAGTTACCAGCAACATTTATCCCCAAAACAGGATCAGAAGAATCCATCTGACCATAGTCAAGTCCAAAAGCCTGCTGAGAGGAAGAAACAATAGAAATATGAAATATCCTTCTGAACTGGCCAACCATCCCGATCATAAACAAGATCATCTGGAACCTTGCCCCACTGAAAGGAATGAGGATCATCAAAAACTCTGCTATCAATGAACTGCACAATATTCTCTTTTTTCCAATGAACTTGCATGGCCACAACATTCGCAATCAGAGAAACGGTGACTTTTGGAGAAAAGCCAGTTAGCACGTGTTTAAAGTTTTGAACCCCTCCTGAAGACATCCTCATTCCTAGCAATCTAGATAAATCAAATAACTTCTGAAGACATGATAAACCATATCTTGTGTAAAGACGTATCCTTAAGAGAAGGACACAAATTTTCCCAAATAAAACCTCAAACCAACTAATACTAGATTTGCCAGCCGGGAAAGCCCAAATAGTTAAAAACATTGCCAAACTAGTTTAGAAAAAGGACACTCAGAAAACAGATGGGAGACTGACCCAAGATTACCACAGACCAAACAAGATTTAGACTTAGGACCAAGCATAACCTAACCAACAGAAAACTTACTAAAAAGCAAGGACCATCTAAAAAAGCACTTCTTAGGCTCGATAAGGTTGGATCATATCCTCTTAAACTGCTTGGCCCAAACATTATTAGGATCATTAACACCCCAAATAACATTTAATCTCTTATACCACTTTTCAGAAAAGGATAATAAAGATTATAAATACTTAGGAGTAACTTTCAAAAGCTTCTTACCCACTAGCCAACTAACATTATCCCAAAGCTTATCATCCCAATTAACAAGTCTGAAAGATCCCTCAAGACCAGATCTCTTAACCATAATATAAGTCGTTTTATGCTGAATTGGAAATTTGGAATATGAAAAATTTCATGAATGCAATTCCATTCCAATAGATTACCATCATCAAGGATGTCACCAATAGACTTAAGGCATTTATTATGTCAAGAAAAATCAGAACAACCTCTAGTAGACACCAAGAAGAGCTTTCACCACAAAAGACTGCCAAATGGACCTGAAGCCCAAAAGCTTATCCTTAGAATCAGAGAAAACTTCATGACCTTGGGTTAGTTCCTTCACAGAAACCCAAGCCTTCCAAATAGAGCAAAAAACAGAAGGTCCAAAAGTTAAAGCTTTGAATTTCCCTAAAAGAATATCTCATTGGTGCAAATCATTCCATTTAGAATTAAGGTGCAAATCGTTCCATTTAGAATTAACCTTAGGCACACAATTATCCAGATTGTGTCTAAACAGTTTGTAATAATCACTCCTAATTTTTTTTTTTGAAAATTACTTCAACTGAAATGAGATACAAAGCAAGGTCCTTTCCACTTTCTGATCACCCAATTCTTCAGATGGGCAAGATGAGAGCATACTGCGTTCTGGATTATACAATGAACTAAAATGCTTGCAACTGAAAGAGAAATGCACTAGGTGGCCAGCCGGCTGATCTCACTTATTCAGTGGAGTGCTTACGCAATTGAAAAGAAAGAGCACTATACACTTACTTAGCGGAGTATGATTATAAAGCAACCACTTATTCGGTGAGTAAGCAAAGGGCACTTCCACTTATGCAGTGGATAAACAAATTACAATTAAACCACTTGTTCAGTGGGGTAAGCAAATCCAAGAACCGTTCCACTTATTCAGTGGGATGAGTTCACACATGCCAAATTCATTGGCGGTGCTGCGGTACTATCATCTAGTGTTTAGAATACAAATGCATAGAAAAGATATTTTTTGGCATTATAACCTTATGAAATATTACATAGTTCATAGGCATTATCAACACCATATAAGAGGAATAGCAGTTGATATAAAGTGCTGATAATAACAGAACTGCTGTAATATCCTAAAATAGTGCTAAAATTATGAACAAATCACCCAATTGTTGGACAACAGTGGTATACCTTGTGTGAATAATGAAGAATTGCTGGTGCAGGTCTGATAATGTTCTGCTGCTGCTATATTTCTGTCAAATCAGACTTGGGAAACATGCTGGTAATGCACAAAGTTACTGAATGGAAGCATTTTAACACACAAAACTTCAATTACAGAATATTACTTCTAACTGCCCAATAACATACTCCAAAATCACTGCTAAGAAAGATTACCATATTGGAAAAGGTTGCAGACCTGCTGTAGGTCTGAAAATGGACATTTTTGCAGTTGTTGCAATCAATCACAACAGCAGATGATTAACCCACCAAACTCACTCCAGCCAACAAAGTCCACCTTACATTAGATGTTTTTGCACTCTCCCAACCTAGATGCCACCAAAAAAATTGATAGACCTTCACAAAGGGCAGCGATTCTCTCCTGTAGTCTCACACTCTAGCTCCAGGTAAGGCCAACAAACTCCTTAGTCTGAACTGCTTCAAATGTATGGCCTGCAATGTCATGTAAATAGTGTCCAAATAGCAGATAAAATACTAACAAATCACCCTTACGCTTGCAATGGTGTAAAGAAGAATGGTAAGCCAAGAGTTGTACGACCTGTTCTAGAAATGGTATGGCCAGCAGCAATGTTCCTTTAAAACTGATCACTCAAATCATTGCTAGCAATCCAAAATAACAACTCAAAATACATCGAATACTTGCAACCCAAAAACTGGAACTCCTCTCTGCAACTCATTGATGATCTCTGTGTTAAACCACTCTAACCAGCTAGGGGGGTTTTCATCTCCAAAACCAGCAACTCCAAGAGGGTATTCATCCTCAAGAAGTTTTGGAAGAACTCAAGTTCTCTCTAACAGCAAGAGATAATAACATTTCATGTCTAACCTTGCAAATGAGCTCTCATCTCCTTTTATAACTTTACCAGAGGGAAATAACCAATATTTTAAAATAATAATTCCATTATTTTCCAAAATGACCTTTGCGAAAGATAAATAATATTTCAATGTTGAAAAAGGCCCACCAAGACTAGGCGTCCGACTCTGATGCATACTTAACACTTTTAATTGAATTATTACACTAAGCTGTCTTTTTAATATTTCAGCATTAGACAACTTAAGTGAATAAATAGTTTAGTTTACCCAAGATACAAAAAGTACCAAAATGACAATAGAAGTATAATCTCAATCATACTAACATGATACTTAAGACTTAGGACGATGATCAGAGGCAATTGGGTGACATACTAAAAATAGCCAGTTCCTCCAAGAAGTTTGGAGAGCTCCCAAAAGGTTGGAAATCAATTATGAAAGCATCAAAATGATCCACATCACCAACTGAGCTCATTGCCATGAATACAACTTTGATAAAGTGAACTTGTGCTCTCCAAGAACTTTGGAGTTCTCCCCATACTCACCAATTTGTTGATGTTAGCGTCGGGTGTTATCCTTCGCCCCATATAAATAAATACTAATCAAATAAATAAAGCAGGAGGCTACTTATTGATTTGAGTGCATCCCAAGTGAAGTGACGCCTCTCTATTTAAATTTTAATTTATATTTTATTTTGACTGACTTTAATTAAAGATCGCCACCCCTTGTAAAAGTCGTATCTCCTTACTTGAGGCCGACCTTTCATCTATCGAATTGTATTTAAAGGAGGCGCTGTTCATTTCTACTATCATCCAATTTATTTCAAGACAAGTTCGTGTACATCCTGAGTGAAGCTTGCTACCTACAGCAGATCGTGTTATTGATTCAAGGAGATCGACATTGAGAGAAGTTATTATTGGCATCTAGTGAAGTGCTGTTATCATTGCATCGCGGCCTTGTATTTGGTCATATTGTGAAGCGAGTTGATGCTCATTTGTTCAATATATAAGTGATATTTTGTTGCTGGGTTTTTCTCCCTCAAGAAGGAGTGTTTTCCCAGGGTATATGCTATGTTCTATTTTGTTTGAATTCGTGTTATTTCTGCTTAACTTAATTCTGGTCTTAAAATTAACATGGTATCAAACTGGGTTTAAGCAAGATCGTGATCAGATTTGTTTAAGCAGTGAAATCTTCATCTCTTCTTCTCATCTAAGGGAGTCTATCTTAGCTTTGAAAATGGTGAACGAACTCAAGGTTGAAGATAGACTCGATGGTGCCTCTAACTTTACCTCTTGGAAGTTTAGAGTTCTTATTGCATTGGAAGAAAATGATATTCTCGAGTTCATGGAGAGTGAGGTGCCCGAGCCTTCCGATGAGACTGAGAAAACACAATGGAGGAAGAATGGAACAAAGGCCAAGAAGTTATTGATTGATTCTGTGAAGGATCACCTTGTGCCTATTATCTCCAAGTTAAAGACGGCTAGAGAGATGTTCAAGACTTTGGAGGGATTGTATGAGATCAATAACACCAATAGAGCTGTTGCCTTGAGGCAACAGCTACATCACATCAAGATGGTGAAAGGAGATTCAATCATCTCCTTCTTTATGAAGATCACTGAGTTGAAAGATCATTTATATGCCATTGGAGATATAGTTGAAGATAGAGACTTAGTCATGTTGGCACTGAACGGTCTTCCTCAATCTTGGGAGCCTTTTATCCAAGGTATCAGTGGAAGATCTAAGTTACCAAAGTTTGATCGTCTTAGAGCAAATTGCATTCAAGAGGAATCCAGGTTGGTAGCAAGAGGTAATGGCCGAAACTCTCACAATGAAGACAATCATGTTCTTGCTGCTCAAACTTCAAGAAGGAAGGGAAGAGAAGGAAGAAAAGGAAATTTCAAGAGGAATAGAGATAAGAAATCAGATTCTGCTCCTGAATCAAAGAAGAAGAAGGATCTCTCCCATATTCAATGCTTCAGATGTGACAAGTATGGTCACTATGCTAGAGATTGTGCAAAAAGACCAAAGCAACATGCTTCTACTGCGGATGTTGATGATGTCTCCCCTCAGAAGGAATCAAGAGATAACTCAAGTGGATTTCTATTCATCTCTGCTCTATCAATCAATGTTCCAACGAATAGTAGCACATGGTTGATTGATAGTGGCGCTTCTCGACACATTACAGGTTATAGAGAGCATCTTTTAGATTTGGTAGAAAGAGAAACAAACATTCAAGTAATAATCGAAGATGATGCTTGCTATTCAGTGAAAGGTGCTAGAGCCACTTCTCTTCACCTAGATTCTGACATCCCTCTTCATTTGAGTGATGTCTTGTTCGTACCAGGTATCAAGAGGAACCTTGTATCAATTTCAGCTTTGGAGGACAAAGGATATCAAGTTGCATTCTCTAAAGGAAAAGTTCTTGCTTGGCCGAAGAACTCTAGCATCAAAATAGCCTGTGTGATTTGTGTTCGGCAAGAGAGTCTATATAGACATTCCATTCATCCAATTCAAGCATTGTTTCATGATTCCACCAATTCGTGTGAGCTATGGCATAGGAGGCTTGCTCACCTTCATTTCAAAGCTCTTCCATCCATGGAGAAGATGGTTACTGGCCTTCCGAAACTCAGTCAGGAGCATGATGGCACTTGCAGAGGATGTGCAATGGGTAAGAATACTAAGAGTCCTTTTCATAGTAGTGAAAGTAGATAAAAAAAGTATTCTAGATCTTGTTCATTCTGATTTGTGTGGTCCAATGTCTGTGGCATCCTTGAGTGGTTTTTGGTATTATGTGATTTTCGTCGATGACTATTCTAGAAAGACTTGGATTTACTTTTTGAAGTCTAAGGAGTCTAAAGAAGTACTTGAGAAATTCAAAGAATTTAAGGCTCAAGCTGAAAATTTGTCCAGAAAGGGGATCAAGGTTCTGAGATCTGATAATAGAGGAGAATACACCAATGGAGGCTTTTGTAATTTCTGCATTGAAGTAGGGATTAAGAGGGAGTTTTGTGTTCCATGTAATCCTCAACAAAACGGAGTTGCAGAAAGGAAAAACAGATCCATTGTTGAGGCAGCCAAAGCCATGATTCATGACCAAGACTTACAAACCTTCCTTTGGGCAGAAGCATCCAAAATTGCAGTGTGTGTTCAAAATCGGAGCCCTCATTGAATATTGGAAAATATGACTCCTGAAGAAGCCTTTATAGGTGTGAAACCTGAGGTTAGTCATTTGAGAATCTTTGGTTGTCCTGTTTATATTCATGTGCCTAAAGAGATCTAAGTTAGAATCATTTGGCAAGAAAGGAATATTTGTGGGTTACAGTGAATCTTCAAAGGCCTACAAGATTTACATTCCAGGATAGAAACAGATAGAGATCAGCAAGGATGTCTCTTTTGAAGAAGATGTTGCATTCAAAAGATCATAAGGGTCATACATGGAGATAGATAATGAAGACCAAGAGACTCTTCAGGACATGGACGTTGATCATACTCCTAAAATTCAGGGGGAGTCTACTAAACTAGAAGAGGCTAGTGATCCAGTTGATCCTATAGAACCTACTGATGGTCCGAGAGATATTGCTATAGGTCGAAAGAGACCTCTATGGGCTAGCTAGACTATGGAAGAAGCAGAGAAGTATGCAGCTCCTAGAGGCACATTCAGAGAAAGCAAAAGACCACAAAAGTTTCTAGGCTATGTAGCATTGATGAGTCATATCATTGAGTTTGAGCCTTCCAGTGTCAAGGAAGCATCAAGTTAGCAGGTATGGAGAGATGCTATGGCTGAAGAATATCAATCTATTATCAAGAATGATGTTTGGGATATTGTACCAAGACTTGAAGGGAAAGCGGTTGTATCTTCTAAATGGATTTTCAAGATCAATCATGTAGCTGATGGAGCATTGAGAAGTACAAAGCAAGATTTGTGGCCAAAGGATTCTCTTAGAAAGAGGGAATAGATTATGAGGAAACATTTGCTCCGGTTGCTCGTTATACATCCATGAGGACTATTATTGCTATTGCAGCAGCTAAGGGATGGAAGCTACACCAAATGGACATAAAGACAACATTTCTTAATGGTGTAATTGAGGAGGAAGTATACATTGAGCAACCTGATGGCTTTGTGATTCATGGGAAGGAGTCTCATGTTTGTAGATTGAAGAAGGCTTTATATGGCCTTAAGTAGGCTCCTCGTGCTTGGTATGAGAGGATTGATCGATACTTGATGAGCTTGGGATTTGTGATTCATGGGAAGGAGTCTCATGTTTGTAGATTGAAGAAGGCTTTGTATGGCCTTAAGCAGGCTCCTCGTGCTTGGTATGAGAGATTGATCGATACTTGATGAGCTTGGGATTCTCCAAGAATGATGCAGATTCAAATCTTTACTTCAAGGTAGTTGATGGTGAGGCTTTAATCCTAGTTCTTTATGTTAATGATTTATTTCTTACTGGAGCATAATGTCTCATTGTCAAATGCAAGGAGTTAGCTTCTGAATTTGAGATGAAGGATCTAGGTTTTATGCATTACTTTCTAGGATTGGAAGTGTGGTAGAGACCCAATGAGATTATTCTCAGTCAAGGGAAATACACCATAGATATCTTGAAGAGATTTGGGATGATGGATTGCAAATCCATGGCTACACTGATGGAAACAAATTTGAAGAAGTTAAGTGAGTCTGCAGCTAATTCAGATCTGGTAGATCCTACCATGTACAGGCAGTTGATTGGATCATTGATGTATCTAGTCAATACTAGACCAGACATTTGCTATGTAGTGAGTGCCCTTAGTCAGTTCATGTGTGAACCAAGGCAAATTCATCTAGTTGCAGCAAAGCATATCTTGAGATACTTGCGTGGCACAGTTGGATATGGCTTGAGATATACTTCCAGTGTAGATCTAAAGTTGCAAGGCTATTCTGATTCTAATTGGGCTGGGAGTGTAGCTGATAGGAAGAATACCTCTGGATGTTGCTTTAGCTTGGGGTCTGCTATGATTTCTTGGTGTGGCAGGAAGCAGTCTTCAGTGGCACTAAGCACTGCAGAGGTCGAATATATTGCAGCATGTGTAGCAGGTCGAGAAGAAGTGTGGCTTCGGAAGCTCCTTGCAGGATTGTTTGGACAATCATTGGAGCCGACTGTTATTCATTGTGACAATCAAAGCTGTGTGAAGCTATTTGTCAATCTAGTGTTCCATGGTTGAACAAAACATGTAGAGATCAAATACCATTACATCAGAGATATGGTACTGAGGAAAGCTATTCAACTGAGGTATATTTGCACTAATAATTAGATGGCTGATATTCTCACTAAGCCTCTCTCTAGAGTGAAGTTTGTGCATTTTCGAGACAAGTTTGGAGTTGTGGAGAATGAAGCCCTTGTTGAGAGGGAGGCTCAGCATCAGTGATTTGTATTATCTACAATAATGCATTTTTCTCCGAGACGGAGAAATTTGAGGTGAAAGCCCTTGTCCATCTCTGAGACGGAGATGTGGTTCTTTCCACCCTCTGGGAGTAGCCATGGCGTATGTCATGTTGAGAGACTCCATGACGACATCACGTTGAGAGACTCTGTGATGATTCCCTTGTACTTGTGTTTATCCACACATGGGAGTAGCCATGGTGGACATCATGTTGAGAGACTCCATGATGACATCACGTTGAGTGACTCCGTGATGGGCACTTGTACACTTGTTTCTTTCCATACATGGGTGTAGCCATGGTAGACGTCATGTTGAGTGACTCCATGACGATATCACGTTGAGTGACTCCGTGATGAACTCTTTTCCACAATTGGGTGTAGCCATTGTGGGTGTCATGTTGAGAGACTCCATGACATGAAGATTTGAAAGGATACCTCCCTAGCTAAGATGGAGTGTTGATGTTAGCATTGGGTGTTATCCTTCGCCCCATATAAATAAATACTAATCAAATAAATAAAGCAGGAGGCTACTTATTTATTTGAGTGCATCCCAAGTGAAGTGACGCCTCTCTATTTAAATTGTAATTTATATTTTATTTTGACCGACTTTAATTAAAGTTTGCCACCCCTTGTAAAATTCGTATCTTCTTACTTGAGGCTGACCTTTCATCTATGAAGAGACGTCTTGGTTGATAGACACCATATCGAATTGTATTTAAAGGAGGCACTGTTCATTTCTACTATCATCCAATTTATTTTCAAGACAAGTTCGCGTACATTCTGAGTGAAGTTCGCTACCTACAGCAGATTGTGTTATTGATTCAAGGATATCGACATTGAGAGTGATATTTTGTTGCTGGGTTTTTCTCCCTCAAGAAGGAGGGTTTTCCCAGGGTATATGCTGTGTTCTATTGTTTGAATTCGTGTTATTTCTGCTTAACTTAATTCTGGTCTTAAAATTAACACAATTAACCTATGGGAAGACTCAAAAATAGGCTAATTGTCCACAAATAGATTATGCTTGAGAAGGGGACATTACACTGTTGTTTCCATGGATCATTACCAAACCAAGCCTTTACAAACACTTAACAGCAAGAGAAACACCATAGATAAAAATATCTCTTAACCCCATACCACCAAAAATGCTAGAAGCAACAAATTGGGCCCAAGAAACATCACGCCTCTTCTTATTTTACCCTTACCATCATACCATAAAATGTTATTAATCAAGCTATTCAACTGCTTGACATGAGATGAAGCCACAAGCTAGCAGGAAGAAAAATAAATAGTATAAGATGAAAAATACTTTCTGATAAACTTGAAACCTCCCTACTAAAGAGAGGAGATTACCCTACCACTTCGAAACTTTACCCCTTACTTTATCCATAACTCAATCGCACAGACTTCAGAGAAGGATTAACAGAAAATGGAATATCCAAATATTTGACAATCACATCCGGACCGTGACATTTCCAACCACTATTCAAAAGTCAATTCAGATAATCAGTTATCTAACTCAAAATACTAAACTTATAAACTACAATTTTAGACCCAAAAGCAGTACAATATAACTTCAATCTCTTATTGAGCACCTTAAAATTCACTTCATTCAAATATGCAAAAATAGAGGTGTCATCTACGAATTAGAGCTCAATAATAGAATCCACAGAAGGCAAAGACAAACCCTTAACTGATGGGCCCAAAGAGATATCCCTTAACAAATAATGTAGTGCCTCAACATCAACAACAAATAAATAAGGGGCAATAGGACAGCCCTGCCTTATAGACCTTAAAGAGAAAAATAATTAGATGAGTCACCATTAATGTAAATCTGTGCTGGATCATCCCTAAATAGGACACTAATCATTCTGAAAAAAGTATCTTGAAACCCAAGAGTCTTAAGCATAAGCAAAATGAAAGTCTCCTTAATCTTATCATATGCTTTCTTAAAGTCAAGAAGAGCCATACCAACATTTTGATTGGAAAACTTGGCCCAATGAATCCCCTCCCAGCTAGTAACCAGATTATCAAGAATATGCCACCTCTTCAAAAACCTTGACTGGGAAACATAAATAATATTACGCAAAACCTTCTGCATCCTCAAAGCAAGAATTTTAGTACAAATTTGATAGAAAACATTCAATAAGGTGATTGATCTCCAATTGTTAATTTGAGAGTGATCCCCACCTTTCAGGATAAGCTTAATTATTCTCCTATTAATATGCTTACACAAAGACCCAGACTCAATGGCATCATTATAAACCTTCAATAAAATCTTGCTTATCCAATTACTATTTGCTTTATAAAATTTCATGGGAAACCCTTCACATTCAGGAGCCTTTCCTTTATTCATGTGGTGATGGCATTGGATACCTCATCAAGAGAAATGCATTGATCAAATGCATTGGAACTATTCTGGCTAAGCTTGCAAGGAACAATCTTAGCCACAATTCCTAGCATTCTTAATATCTCCAAAATCACCCATAACAAAAAGATTGCCATAAAAATTGGAGAAGGCACTTCTAATATCACCCAAATGAAACCACATAAGCTAGATCTATCCTTAGCACCTCTAGCTTTGTAAAATTGGTGACACCTTAAGATATACTTTAAGTCAACAGCTTCATTCTGTAAATTAACGTCAAAAGGATTGCCTTGCAACCAGCTCTCAATAGAAATCAATTTCTCTTGAAACCTTCTCCATCTGTCAGCTCTGGTTTTGGCCTTATACCTACCGAAGATTCTCATAAAAGGAACAAACGACTCGATAGCTTTACTCCATCTACTAACACAAGAGACCTTAGAAAACTTTCCAAAATTCAAGACCCTAAGTTTGTACAAGGTGTTAGCACAAGAGGAATCCTTCAAATGAGAGACATTCACTTTATAAAGCCCTTTAAAGGTGCAGGGATACTTAAGAAGATGGGAAATAGGAAGCAACTCAATCTCAACAGGGTGATGGTCAAACACATTAGCAGGGAGAACTTGCATCAAGTTATTATTATGAACAGGAGGTATGCAGAAAAAGATTTATCAACCATAAACTTTATCAAGCCTAGGAAAAAATCCTCTTATTAGCCTTCTGAAAATTAGATGAAGTAAACCAAATGCCTTTGCTATCTCCTTGACAGTCCATAAGAGGATCAACAAGATTCCTCTTCCTCTTAATTTTGTCCAAATTTCTTTTCTTTTCCTTTCCATTCGAACTTACAGCTTCCAACCTTATCCATACCACTCTCAATCATGTTAAAATCCGCACCAACAATGCAGGGAATATTTTTTGTGTTCAAAGCCAACCAATTCCATAAATCTGCTCTTTCGTTATACCCATTGGGTGCATACAAAGTATAAACACTAAAATTACTACCATTAAGATTTAATTCAATCCAAACAACTCTGCAGCAAGGAGACAAACCATAACTAACAACATACTGTCCCAGAGAAGGATTCAAGTGAATGGAAACACCCTCCCTACCTTTGATATTTTATATTAAAAAAACAACTGAATTAGGCCAAATCACTTTACAAGCCCCTTCCAAATAACACCTAATAGATTTGACTTATTGAAGCATCAAACAATCAAGATTTACTCTATTCTTAACAGAAGACTTAATCAGATACTTTCTGTCATGGGCCTCAAGGCCTCTTAACATTCCTTCTTTTCAACTTCATCAAAACAAATCAAAGAGAGGGATAGGGATTAATTGAAGAGAGGAATATTAACCCCCTTGTTCAATCTTTCAAAATCAGAGGAGATATCATTACTTTTACCCCCCTAAAAGAGATCCAGATTTGCATTCTTCAATAGAAATATGTACATCCCCTGCATTATCATCTCCCAAAGTCAACTCCCCACCCCCATCAACCAGGTAGTTTTCTACCTTTTAGATGCTTGTTACTTTTAGGTCCTGGGTCAAATTTAGCACCCAACCTTTTAGCAGAACTTTGTAATGCAGGTTTTTGTTTACAAGATCTAACCAAAGGTCTTGAATTTTCTACATGTTTTAATAGTCTCTTGTTATTTCCATTGACTTCAACATCAATGACAAATAAGAGGCAGAAGAAAGGCACTTCCAAACCAAAACACACACTAGGAGCAGTAGGAATAACAATATATTCTTCATCATTTTCTATAAGAACTTGAGGATTCAAAACCTCTTCCAAAGCATTCCCATTATCCATAAATATATATCGCCAAAAAATATCATGAATATTATCATTACCCATATAAAAATCCCCAAAAGAATTGACATGCTTCAAATTAAGATTTTCATTCACATTCTATGTTGAAAATGGGCAAGCAGACCTCAAATGATCATCTCTTTTACAGTAAAAACAAACATTTAAGCCACCCAAACGATTAATTTTAATTTCATGCCGGAATCCATGTAAAGGAACTGAAATATAATTTGGAAGAACAATACCAGACTTCAAAGAAATTATAGTTCTTGCATTCATATGCGGGAGAGAAACTATAGTTTTCTTTCCATTTTAGTAACCTCATGCAATGGTTTCAACTTTCAACAATTGAGGCAACAAAATCCACAAGGATGGAGGCACATTGCATAGCTCAACCCTTTTAGGGGAGGACTTCAAAACTACCTCTCCTGGATTTAAAATAGGATCCCAAGCAAATTCATGAAACAATGACTTTCCCACATTTCAGAATCCTTTGTTAGTAACTTGCTTTTGCATACCATTAGACTTAAGACACAAAAAGAATAAGCCTTTTGGAACATCAACAGAAAGACACATATAAACCATGTTTCTTCCACCAAATAGATGCAAACCAGTCATCACAAAATTTTCAGAAAGGCAAAGTGTCAAGAGGCAAACAAAGAAAGAAAATACTGATTGACTTAAGCTTGCATGCTTGCTTTTCCAACACTTAAACAGTTTCTTCATTAGGAACTAGAGAGAGAGAGTAACCACATGCTCACCATTTGCGCCTTCATTTTTGCCCTGAGCTTTGAATGGTCTCTGCTTCTTGAACTAAAAATTCTACTCCTCCGCACACTAACGGGTCATCACCAGTGATAAGTTCATCATTGAAAGATTTGCTACCACCGACGTCTCCCTTACCATCCTTCTTGACACTTCCCAAACAAATGCACATCCCACACAATAAATGCAGGATTGGCGTTTCTTGAGGAGCGGAATAATCACAGGACTGAATCCTATATATATATATATATATATAACGTCCAGCCCACCAAAAATGCAAAACCTAAATACAAATATAAAAACAAAACATAGCAACCCAAAAAAACATAACAATAAACCTCTAAAACCAATGACTCCAGGACACAAAGAGGAAGAAAGCTCGATGAAGATGACAATGGAGGAAGATCATTTGAATTCCACCACCAGCATCCACATCAGCTCTCCCCCTGCTTGTTGTAAACTTTAACACAGATTATTTATTTCCCTGATTCATTTATATTGTAAGATGAGTAAGTTTCTCAATCAATTAAAAATTTCAATCTTGCATTGATTTGTGATGTTTTCTCTATGCAGGATTTTGACCCAGTCAGGCACGTTTTGGAAAATATTCCAATGGAAGAAAATGACCTAAGCCATTTTGAGAAAAAGGTAGGATTATTCTATCTTTCCTGGTTTACTTTCTTTATTCTTGGATAAGATTACGGATATGGAAGCTCCCTTTTTCTTGTGATTTTTATTCAGTATTTTTTCTCTCTTGCTTTGAGAATAAAGGTAGAGATTAAGACATAATAGAATTCATGATTTCTAGTTGTATTAGATGTTCCTGGTGTATTTAATGCAATATAATCAGTATACAATGAATACAATCAGTATACATAGATACCATGCATAAAGATTAATGCATTAAAATTAGTATACAATGAATATGGTCAAACACAATAAACCGTTTTTCACACAACTGAATTCATTCTAAATAAAATGAATGAAAACATTCAAGAGAGGAAAATGGAAAACTCAGAAATACACACACACGACACCAATTTTAGCATGCACAAAAACTGGTGGGTGATGAAATGCAGGATTAAAGGATGCTGCTAATAAATGGACAGGAATGTCGTACAGAGAAATTTCTAACTCTTGGAGTTCAAAGGCCTCTGCTCTTCTTCAACTTGCTAGCTCAAACATGGAACATGGAATCATAGAATCCAAACAAGATTGCTTAATCCATTATTTGTATTTAATGGATTTTGGGTTGTGCCTATTCTTCAAATTTATTCCACAACCTTGACAGGTTCTGGATTGAAGTATTACTTGCTACTTGGCTTCTGGTTATGTGAACAGACCATATCTCTTGTTTCCTTTTTGTTGGGTCCATTTTAGAAACCAAACAGTCATCTATAATGATTTTCATTGCACACAATTTGGCATCTCTTTTACTTACCCTTGCTTTTCCCGAACATGCCAGCTATTTGGTATCAGACTTTAGCCAATCTTTGTGGATCAATTCATTGAAAATACAAAAAAACTATGGTTGCATATGCTAATTTTTATTTTATAATGTATAATATTTTCAATTTCAATCAATGAATAAGAGTAAATAATTCCCTAAATCTTTTCCACAAATGCTTCTACAAGTTTCCATTCATGAAGATGAGCTTAGGAAATATGTAAATTTCAAGTGGAGGTGTTTTGCGGTACATTTTCCATCCAATACTTTAGTTAAGAGTTTTAACAGATTAGCATATCACCAAAATTAATTAAGGGAACATACAATATGGGATGAAACACATTCACTGTATTATCATGTTGGATTTGGGTTGCCATAGATTCGTCTACAGATGTTAGAACCTATAAAAAATCTAACCACAAAAGTAAAAGACAAACTTAACAGCCAAATTAATAAAATGATTTTAGTCACAGATAGAGATTGAGTTCTAAGACATTTTCTAGGCACTTGTACACCAGATATTTGTACAGCTTTGTTATGGTGGATTGTTAGCAATGACTTGCATTTAACAAAATTATTTTAAACTTCTACATGAGATTTGGTGAGCTGTAATGGTTTTCCCAATGCTTTTGTTTGGACTGTTATTATATTTCAAAAAGATGGGTGAGAGCATGATTGCAATGGCAGCAGAAAGTTTGTCAATTGAACAACAAATAGCTTCGAGTGATGCCCCCATGAGCTCTCTGTATGTTACTATAGTGTTTTTGTTGTCCATTGTGTTAATGTTTTTCAGATGATTGGTTAGCTTCTAACTGGCTGTTACATGTATAAGGTCTAGTATTAGCAATGTTTCTCTGAGTTCCTGTACTAAAAGCAGCTGAAATCTTAAAAAGTAAATACAATGTGCTAAATTTGCAACTCTCTAACTATCTTTATTGATTTTCTCTCCACACAAAATCATTCATTATTAATCTGCAATTTAAGTTTATATATCTAACTTGATCTGAATATTCCTCTGCACTGCTACAGACTCAATGTATTTATAAGTTCTCCTTTAACTTTTTAGGGGTTTTTTGGCATTTTTTTCTTAAAAAGTTACTTATAAAATTCTTTATGCACCAAATGAGCTGTTCAATAAAAAGGGGATGCCCCCTCCAAGTCAAGTTCCTGGAACATCCACGTGGAACACTGAATCATATTAGTGATACCAGAAAATAATGGGATAGTTTAAGTAAAATGCATGATGATCTATGCAGGGTTTTAAGGTATTATCAATTGAAGGAGTCAGTGTCCATAGTGTCTGACTTAAAAATTAATTCTTGATATAATTTTAAGTTGTCACAATTTTTGGATTGCACTTGTGGAGTCTATGGATGAACTATTAATATTCTTGAGCTTGTTGATTGTGAAAGTACATACCAGGCATGCTCATTTTCTTGCTTATGTTGGTCTATGAAGCATTTACTATTAATGCACATCCCATTTATGGTCATAGTACAATATCTCCTACTTGTATTAAACAGGGTTTAATATCATCTGATACATACCATGGACCATAAGACACTTTTTTCACAATCTGTTTGATGAACCCAGTAGTCTCCACAAATCTGTGTAATAATGTTTGCAAAACATACAAACAGTAACATCATATCCATATTGCATGGAGTGTTCACTAAATTCTGAAAAATGCATGTCAGCAACATCCTCACCGTGTAATGCCAATGATCCATAAGGATATTACTATGAAAATATACTTCTGTTAATTTGTTACATTAACAAGTAACAACCATTAAAAAACATTTCCAGTACATATGTTATATTACCAACCTTAAATTCATGCATATATAAGATAATATGTAATTGTATGTATGTGGAAATAGAAATCAACTTATCCAGCAACTTGGGAAAATGATTGAGAGCAAAAGGTATCATGAACACATTTCTATTTAAGATCAGATCCAATATTGTATACCAAGAGACACTTGCCATTAGAGATGAGAAATGCTGGCATAACACACTGCATAAAGCCTGCAAAACATGCCATATAAAGCCTCTTTGAATTCTTAGCGCTACAAGATTTGCATGGCTACTGTCACTTCATTCCAGGAGATATGCAGTGGACAATGGTATAAATTGCTAGAATTAGGACATGGAAACAACTATAAAAAAGAAATGAGAATTAGAAAATAGCCTTCATCCATAAATCCAAAAGGTGTGTAGATAACTGTAACAAAATTATATTAAGCTGATTTTTTTGTACATGACATTATTGCAGGTGATGAATGGTTGTCTTATCTTCTCTATCTGATTCAATCTTAGCATGTACAACATAATTGTTGATATGCAAATTAAATGTCATGGAAGATGGAATGTGATCCTTCATCATTTGTCAGTTGCAGATGAGCTACCAAGAAGTAATGGCTAGTCCTGGTCTACAGGATGCGGCCACTTAACCCCACAAGGGGGAATCCGTAATGGAACAAAGCCAAGCCTTAGAAGATTGAGCATCTTTGTCATAATTTTCCAACAGAAATGTTGGTGCGAAAATAGATGCAAGATCCTATAGGCTTCAACAATGAAGGACATTGGTTCTTGTTAGGAGCCAAACTAAATTCTGAAGTTTTGACTCAACAATTCTGGAAATGAAAATTTGCTCAAAAATACCAAAATATTATTTTGTAGAGTTCAAAGTATAATCTATTTTTTTGCCAGAATAAAGTCACTGAAGCTCTGATTTGATTACAACCAATAATGAAAAGAGTCAAAGATCACAGGTGAACCACTCTGGATTTTGAAGACATGTAATCTCCTATGTAGAGGTGTTAGTTCAACCAAATAACTCAATTTCAAATCTCATAAAAATAATAGTCAATAACTCCCTATTACAATGAATTTCGAGTACTAATAAACAAATGAATCTCGTATAAAAATAACTAGTATTTGGTTTGTCATATAACGGATAGGTGTTGGAAAGGTGCTTCAATGCTCTACACAGCCATGCAGTCCATTTTCTAGAAAATTCACCAGGTATACAAAGATTTATCTGATGTGATTTTTGCTTTTTTAAGCTTTTCTGCTTTCAAAGTTGCATTAGGGTTTGGTTTTTCTTGTTGTGGGGTGGTATATTTCTCGCTTTCAGTATCTATATACATTAGAGAACAATTCTTTTCCACACTTTGTTTTGAAAACGTCAACCATCATGGTGGATACCTCTTCAGTTGAATGTCTTAGACCACACACTATCATATTTGGAAAGCTCATATGACCAGATTGCTCATGTTGAAGGGTTTATGGTCCACTTTGGATGAAGTACAACCAACATTGACTCGTCAATTTGAGATACTTCAGCATAGGAACACAATGGATGAGGCTATGGGATTGATTTCACTGCAAATTTCAGAAATCTCTTGTTTCATATTGAGTCTTGCACCTCTCCTAGGGATATGTGGGAGAAGTTCAAAGATCTTTTTGAAATCATCAATGAGTTCTGAGCTCTATAGATTGAGGCAAAATTGACATCACTTGTACTTGATTCTTTCCCTTCCATTGAGGACTTCTGGTAGAAGTTTAAGTCACTCAGATCTCTTTTGTAGGGTTGTGGGAAAAATAAAACTGACAAAGAATGTGTTTTCCCAATCTTGTCTAAGTTTAGAGGGCCATTTTGGGTCTTCTCTTCTACTTTCTACTCTACTATGGATGCGTTGGGCACTGCATTTACCATGCCAACTTTCAAGGTTTTTTGTGAGCGTTTGACTCGTGAATAGGCCAAGTTAACTTAGTTTGATTCTCTTTCCAATTCCAAAACATAGACATTGGCAGCATATACATCCAACGGGAAAGACACGAAACAAAAACCCAAGACAAAGACTTCATCAGGTTGTGAGCATTCCTCCAAACCATCTCAGAAGTCAGAACAAAAATCTCAAACCAATCCTTGGAATGATAAATCTTCTAAGTCTGGTGAGTCTTCTCCAAGACGAAGAAGAAATCAAGTGAACCTTGCAATTTTTGTGGTAAGTAAGGACATCCAATCACTAGATGTTGGAAGAGATTAGAGGCTTTACAGGAATCCATGCAACAACATCTTAGCCCCTAAGTCTTTTTCCTCATTTACAGGTAAAGGTCATGCTCTTTCTGCACGGGCCTTATCTTCTACAACTGCATGGATACTTGATTCTGACGCGACACATCACATTACTCATTCTCAGGATTTGGTCTCATTCTTTTCAGATTGCAGCACTACTCAGATTGCAGTAGGGGATTGTACACAACTTTCAGTTTTGGGCTTAGGAACTATCACACTTGAGGGTGGTTTTCTTTGGGAGGTTCTTGTTGTTCCTGATATCTCCACCAACCTTGTTTCAGTGTATTAGATTTGCCAATCTGGCATCAATAGGACAGTTGAGTTTACCCCACATGATGTAGTTTTTTGTGACCTTCATGATCCTGATATTATTGTGGCGACTAGGAGTGTTGATTCTTCTTCTCACTTATACCAATTTGATGATTTTGAGAGTTCAGTTGGTTCAAGTTCATCTTTTATAACACATGCAGACACTGTGGGTAAGCTTTGGCATGAACGTTTTGGTCATGTCAATTACATATATCTCCAATAGATGAGTACATAGGCATTGGTGTTAGGGCTCCCTAAGATTTCCTTTACTGATGGTGTTTGTCGAGGATGTGCTCTTGGAAAAATCACTAGGATTCATTTCCTACGTGTAGAGCCACACGTGCTAAGGCACCCCTAGAGTTGGTACATAGTGACCTCATGCCATTTCTGAGTACTTCATTTTTAGGGGCCAAATATTTGCTCACATTTATTGATGACTTCTCCAGGCGTACATGGGTGTACTTTCTTAAGTACAAGAGAGATGTCTTTGATTCTTTCAAGATCTTTAAGGCATTTGTGGAGAAGCAATCTAGTCTTTCTATTAGGCGGATACACATAGACAATGGGGGGGAGTATGTCAATTAGACTTTCAGGGAGTTTTGCACTAAGCATGGTCTACAACATCAGTTTACAGTTCCATACACCCCTTAGTAGAATGGTGTTGTTGAGTGAAAGAACAAAACTTTATAAGACATGGCCAACTGTATGATTCAATCACGAGATATGCATTCTTCTTTTTGGGCTGAGGCAATCAATTGTGCCAATTATATTTAGAATTGTATCCCTCACAAGGCATTGCGACATATGACTCTTGAGGAGGCTTGGTCCCATGTCAAGCCCAATGTATCTTCATTCATAGTCTTTGGTAGTAAGGCTTGGTCATTCATTCCTGAAGCTCAGCGGAAAGCGATGGAGAGGAAAAACCAACCACTCATATTTGTTGGCTAGTGTGAGGATGTTTAGGCATACAAGTTGATTGATCTTGATTTTAGAGATGTCTTGTTTTGGTGGGATGTCTAGTTTGATGAGTGCTTTCCTCAGATGGATTCTTCCTCATTGACTTCTCCCTCATTACCTACTACTCTTTCTTCATCTCTTGAGGATCCCTTATCTCTTGAGGATGAGGATGATGCACCAACTATCCCTCCACCTCCAGATATTATGCCCTTATCCAAGTGGGCTTGCAATACTATTGATGCAGCTGAAAAAATAATTGATATTCATAATTGCTTAATTACAAAAGGAGACAAAAGCTCCTTATAAATAAATTTACAAGATGATGTTTCTAAAAAGAAACAATCGTTAACTAAAGCTAACTAAAGCAGAAATCAGAAAGATGCTAAAACAACTAAAGTTACTAAAAACTAAGGAAACTAAAAGCGAACAAATGACTAATAAAGCTAAGATGACCATTAATATTACATTTAATATTTTAATACCCTCCCTTAATGGTCATCGTACAAACATAAACTTAGTCTACCAAATTCTTCTGGAAACATATCATCGGTGATTGATAACTGGAGAAGCATAACCGCATTGCGATTACAAATCCTTTCCCACAGAACAATCATATCAAGACATTGACACTCAAAAACTTTGAGCTTCCTTTGCTTCTAGGTATTATAACTTTTCCCATTGAACCTCTGCGTACTTTTCAATATGATGTTGGACAAAGCAGCGATCCCTCCCATTTTCCGAAAGTGAGTTAACACTGTGATCAACTTACGATTTTTCAAAAATCGTCTAAAAAAAAGAGGCTTAGAAATTGTAAGATTTTTCAGAAAAACCTTCAAAAACTTTGAAAAAGTAAGATTTTTGTAGAAAAACCTTCGAAAAATTGCAAAAATTTTCAAAAACTCTTTTAGAAATTTTTAGAATTTTTTTGAAAAACTCTTTGAAAAATTTGTTTTTTATTGCAAAAAATTTCTGTCAAAAAATTGGCTCAAAAAACAACCCTTCAGGCGGCCATGAAAACACGATTTTTGCAAAATTGCCCAGAAACACTGATGAAGATGCCCAGTAAATCTGAAAATACCCTTTCACAAATTGGCACAAGCACAGACTTCAATCAGCAACCCAAAAATCTTCCAAAAATCTAGAGAAAAACTCCATGATTTTTAGGTAAACATAGCCAAGAAAAGAAAAGCCCAGCAGCCACGAACCAAAACCCGTCACTCTTTGCCATGAAAAGAGAATAGGTCGCCCACGATCTTCAACAAACAACACCCAAAAATAATGTAGATCCGCACAACCGGAGAAGGTAGGATCACACCAAACAACAGATTGAAATCACAAAATCTCCAAAAAAACTTCAAAACCCGTCAAGAAAACGACATGAAACCTTATAGAAAATTGCCAAAAAACCAGAGGATCATAAAACCCTAGGCCACATAGAAAACTTTTTGCATAAATTCGTCGCTGAAATACAACAGAAATGCCCACGAAACTGCAGAAAAATAGTACAGAAATACCTTCACAAATACCAGGAAAATAGTAGAGAGAGGTCATGATTTAAACCCATCATGGTTTTTTTAGGGCGCCCAGAGAAACAAACTATTGGCATAACAATTAGCACTTCTGGAGTGCGAGTTGGTACAGATAGCTATGCATAGTGCGTAATGACTGCTCTTCAAATTAGGAGGGAAGCTCCCTCTTATGCTGATTTGCATGAAAAAGTAAAGTAATCTAACTCCTATCTTTTTGTCTCAATTGGAAGAGGCACAAGGTTAAGGAAACCAAGAACGTTGCAGCTAAGGGTTTTCTCTGGTTTTTTAGATCCTAACTACAACTAAACTAAAAGCTTTAATCTATCCAATTCTCCTCAAGAAAACAGAGCATGAGGAAAAAGGAGCAAGAATGGTTTTACGATAATCTTTAAGTTAGGATTTCTAAGGGGATGACAACACCTATCCAAGGCGTAGGCTGAAAGAAAGATTATTAGCACAACATTAAACGACAGTCTTCACTTCTAAATTCCCAAGGAGGTGACAACACCTATCCGAGGTGTAGATATGAAACAAAGATTGTTAAACATAACATAAGATAGTCAACTAGGACAACAAATTGCATTGGCGAGACACGCATACAATAAATGATCAACGAGATATGCACACAATAAATGATCAAACTAGCCAATCCATTTAACTAAGGTGAACAAGTACCATAATAATAACATTCAGGTAAGGCTGCACAACTATTTATTGTCACAATAAAAGTTCTTTGAATGGATACAAAATAGCAATACTACAGGTAAGGTTGCTCAACATGTATGCTATTGTGTGCAAAAGTTAATTACAAATGAGCAAAGAGCTCTTATTTATAGACATCAAAGGTGTAGGGAACTCTAAAATGACCTTGAGTCAACTACAGTCTTGCAATCATGCAAGATTTTATTGCTAAACCCTAAATAAATGAAACTATACAGTTAATTGAAAAACTACCATCAGTTAACCGAAACAAGACTCAACTGAACTGGACATGTGCAACATGCAAGTCCTTATTGAAATAAAAATAACTGATCCTAACTGAAAGTCTAAACTTCGACGAAGATATCTCCAAGGATGAGATGTGCGTGCATAAAATCAACACTTAGAACTCAAGACCGAATGTCAAGTTAATTGCTGCTCCTGACTCTATCCTCGAAAATAATTGCAGGTTCCAACTGATAGATCACTCCAAGTCATCACGGTCTAACACCTCGTCCAGGAACTGGTTGATTGTCTCATCCTCTGGCACTTGGTCCACGATGATAACCTGGGTATTCAACTCCCTGTCACCATCTCTGATCGCCCTCTGACACCCTTTGACCTCTTCAGCTACCTTGTTCCTTTGCTTCATTCGAGGTTTTAACTGTGATGTAGAAGATAGTGAAGAAATCACCTCTGGCAGCTCTGTAGCTGAAACTGCCTTTCGCCTCCTCTTGCTATAACTCGATTGAGCAAAGTAATCAAAATAGCAACTTTATCCTTGAACTCGCTGCGACCAACCTTCTTTGGCATGTTGGTCTTCTGTACTTTCAGCCATCTCCGAGCAACTTTTTGCTGGGATCTTTCTTGGTCTTCATATCATATCTTATCACAAGCCTCAATGACTAGAGTGAAATTGTCTGAACGAGGAGGAATAACAAAGCACTTTTCCACGTCCCTCGGCTTAAGGCTGCAGATGACTCTCCCATCAGCTGATTTGATTTGTCGTGTAGACGAGTTGTAAAGCTTGATGCAAGAAAGAACAAACTCGAGATCGAAAGCTGTGATAGGAATAGACACTAGTGCTAGCAACCCAGAGCACTCAAGACTTCTGGTGCTGCTAACGCCTTCCAACGTGTTTAGATTGATCATTGGATAGACACGACCCAAGTCTGTGTCTGAGGTTTTCAAAAAGTCGTGCATCAAGATCGATTTGGTCTTATAATCTATGGGGTTGAATTGCATTTTGAAAATCTGGATTTTTGATTGTAAAGTCAGGTATGTTCGAACAACTTTCAGAAAAAAACTGAAAAAAGCTCTAGATGAGGCCAAAAATAGCCGGTTGTGGGAAGAAGTTTTGGAATTTTTTTGAAATGTGGGTTTTGTAGAGAAGTGAATTCTAAGCAAGCCTAGATTGTCGGAAATTCGAAAAAGTGAGTTTTAGCAAGGCATGCAAAGACTTTTCAGTCAACAAAAAGTAGGGGTTCAAGAGCTTCCTGGGGCAATTTTTCCTAAGAAAATCTGGAACATGGGTTTTGTAGGCAATGGAATTCTAAGGCAACCCAGATAATTCGATTTTGGAAAATATGTGTTTTTGACCCACATGCAAAGGAATGTTCGAAAAAAGCACAGTGCTTTTAGAATAAAAGCAAGGGGGCAATTTTCTCGAAAAAATCAAGACATGGGTTTTGCTGTTGTTGCTGAAATATGTGAACCCAGATGATTAAATTCTAAAAATTTTGTCGTTTTCTTTGACATGCGAGAGAAAACCTAAGAAAAGAATAAAAGAATTTTAGACAAAAGATAGAAGTTTGTTTATTCTGCCTCAAAAAGTCGCCTACATTTGAACTAGATTCAATGAAATTTGCATGCATTGAAAAATTGAAATCTGGAAAATTAATCTTCTGAACAATTTGGACTTGGCACCGTGAAGAACACTGAAAATATTACTCGAAGCACCTTCAAATCTTCATCTGAATAATGGTGCCAATAATGACTTAAATAAATAAATTTAAGTCCAAAATCGTCCCATTTGCATTAAATCTAGGCACCACCCTTGATTGGACCCCAAAATATTCAGAAAACTCTGATTTGACCAACTTAACTCTGTTAACTGTTTGAGAAATTCGCCCTAAATAGGGTGCTAGCTTTTGATTGGACCAAAAACAGTTAACAATCCATGCAAACATGAATCGCACCTTTTGCAAGCAAATATAAATTTAGTTGAAAATAATTAACTTGAGAATTAAATAATATTTAATCTCAGTTCACAATCTCCACCTTTCATGGGCACTTATGCACTTCAGTCACAAAGTCAAACCTTGACTCTAGGCGTCCTTTTCCAGAGTTAGACAATTTTACGAAAATTTGGATTTACAAACCTTGCCAGAGCTCATGTTCAACCACTGATTCTGATTGACTGACACACCTAATTGACTGGCTGACAGTTTCGTTGAAGAGTAGGATCAAAACTGACAAAACACTCCTTGAGACTGCAATCCACAATTCTAAGATTTGAGGCTTCAAAAATTAGGGCGCACTTGGTCAAAAGGTGTGATTTTGCCTCTAGACTTAGTCAAATTTTCATCATTTTTCATCACTTTGAAGATTATTTTGACCTCCTTACATCTCACGTTCGGCAAAACTTTAGAATTGAAAGGTAGGCTCGTTGCGAAGCTGGCTCCGTTCTACACAAGAACTTTTGGAGAGCACTTATCCAAATTTCATCATCTAATGTGTTAAAATCAAGGGCGCCCCTGGCCTCCAGGGGCGCTTTTGTTCCTAGACTTAGCCAATTTTATGAACTGGCTAAAAATCTACTTAAACTCCAGCTACAAGCTGCTGACTCGTCCTCTGACTTGACTGAGGTATGCAATGGAAAGCTGTGTTGGTTTTTATGATCAGATTTAGTACACAGAAATTAATTTCAAAATCAGACACAAAGACATAACAAATACCCTGGGAAAACCCTCCTCTTTAGGGGAAAAACCTAGCAACAAATATCTCTCTATTATATATTAATAACGGCAACAAGTCTCATTACAATGAGGCCAATCTCAAGGCCGATATGCAGCACCTTCACAAGATGCAATGATAACAAGTAATCAGCACTTCCTTGTAACTCAGATCTGCCCTTCAGAAATTCGCTATCTGCTCTTGATAATTCACAATCTACACTTGATTGATCTTCCCTTGAAGAATTCGCACTTGGAAGAGAAGAAATACTCGAACTTAATTGATGCCCGAATGGAGTGGAATGATCTTGTATTTATACAACTTGAAGGAGAGAGGTCGCACCTTTTCATGCAAGGTCGGCCATTATAAAAAATATAATTTCAATTTAATAAATACAATTTACAAGGAAGGTCGGCCAAGAAGATAATTACAAAGTTGCCATGAGAAGCGCCTCTTTACATTTAAATAATCACATATAAATAAGGAAGTATGAAGCTCGAAGCTGCAATTACATCAACACTCCCTCTTAGCTAGGGAGGAATACTTCTTGCTGCACAAGACACATCACCTCATCGTGATGTCAACCACAATGGATACAACCATATGTGGAAGGGAAAGATATCACCTCATCGTGATATCAGATATCACCTCTACGTGATATCAACCATAATGGCTACAACCATGTATGGAAAAGAAAAATATCACCTCATCATGATATTAGATATCACCTCAACGTGATATCAACTATAATGGCTACAATCATGTATGGTTTGTACAAGTGTTCATCACTTGCGTGATGTTGTCACATCAACATGACTTTCACCATGGCTCTCCCAGAGGGTGAAACACAAGTACAAGAAAATCATCATGGACTCTCTCACGTGATGCTGTCATGAAGTCACACACATGACATCCACCATGGCTCTCCCAGAGGGTGGAATCAAGGGATTTCACTTCGAACTTCTCTTCCAGAGAAGAACTCATTAATCAAGGGATTTCACCTCGAACTTCTCTCACAGAGAAGAACTCATTAATCAAGGGATTTCACCTCGAACTTCTCTCACAGAGAAGAACTCATTAAAGAGGATCATTGATACTGAGACTCCTTCTCAGTTAAGGCTGTATTCTCCACCATACCAAGCTTATCTTGAAAGTACACAAACTTTATCTTGGAGAGAGGCTTGGTGAGAATGTCTGCCGTCTGCTCATCAGTGCTGATATACCTCAACTGAAATGCTTTCCTCAATAACATGTTTAGTTATGTCATGAAACACTGTATTGACAAAAGGCTCTAGATAGCTTAATTAACACAATGGATGACAATCGGCTCCAACGATTGTCCAACCAATCCTGTAAGGAGCTTCCAAAGCCACACTGCTTCTCAAACTGCCACACATGTTGCAATGTACATGACCTCTATGGTACTCAGTGCCACTGAAGACTGCTTCCTGCTACATCAGGAGATCATCGCAGGTCCCAAATTGAAGCAACATCCAAAGGTGCTCTTCCGATCAGTGACACACCCTGCCCAATCAGAATCAGTATAGCCATGCAACTCAAGATCCACACCTACAAAATAGCTCAACCCATATCCAACTATGCCACAAAAGTATCTCAGGATATGCTTCGCTACAACTAGAAGTATTTGCCTTGGTTCACACATGAACTTGACAAAATGCACTTACTACAATCTAGTCTAGTATAGATACATCAACGATCCAATCAACTGACTGTACATAGTAGAATCCACTAGATTTGAACTAGCTGCAACCTCCTTAAGCTTCTGAAAATTGGTTTCCATAAATCAACATAAAGAACCAAGATCAACTAGATTACCATCTTCTTCAGGTTCAGTAGGCTCCCTCCGAATCTTCAAGCACTTGCACCAACCTTCTGACCTCTTCGTCCAAGATTGCCTGCAACACTTGCCTCAGTGCACACCTCTGGTATAGTAGAGAGTTCAGGGTAGACCTCCTCGACCTCATAGTAGATTACTCTATTCTGAATAGGTTTGCGGAGCTACCAATATCAAATCCAGATGACTGTCTTGTGCAATTCTAATCTCTGCAGCTGAAGAGGTCTTTCAAGGATTTAACAATTGGCCTTGCAACACTGCAACCTTCACTTCTTCTCAGTGAGTCACAAAACTCCCTCTTGATCCCTGCTTCAGAGATTGCAAAGAAGACTTTTGGAAGTGAACTCCCTCTAGCCACCAACTCAGTCTCATGGCTGCAAGTTGTGACTTCACGCTTGATTATTTCTTTGGTCGGCATGACTTCCTCACAAGATGCCTTAAGCTTTTCATCACTAAGCAATCTCTTATCACCTTCTTGCTCCTAAAATGTCCTGAAAGCATTTTAGAGGGAGATTACTAACAGTTTATAATTATCCAAAGAAATATCAAGGCTAGTATCATACAAGGTTTACTATCTCAGGTTATAGCATAAATACATAATAATTTATGAGCAATATTAGAACATAAATGAATCAACCTATAAGAGAAATATATCAAAAGATTAGAATGAAGGGATAAAGAAACTTATCTTTATTTAATTTTGATATAACTCTTTCTTCCATCTTTTACTCCTCTCGAGAGTGCCAAACTCAACACAACAAAAAACAATCTGCACAACTACAGATTTCTTGAATGCAATATGCAGTTAGCATGTAGAACCAACTCTCTCCAAGAGTTCAAGGCTCTATCACAGTTCAGGCATTAGAGAATGATACCATCGAAATTACAATTCTCTTTTTATTTTAAAGTCACACTCAGAAATCTTCATAACCAACATGTAATAAATGAAATCTTCAAAAAATCTTATGCTAGTGAACACAATTCAAGAGAAACCACCATCTCTCTTTACTAATTACAAGATCCAACTAAATGATATAACTCAGCAAACAAAGAATACTTATCTCTTTAAATATTTTGATGGATGCAGATATTGGACGCAGTAAGATACGCTGCTCTTGTGTACAGATTAGCACACAACCTTCACGGCTTGAACACAGGCCCATGGCTTAGAATAGAAAGTCCCTAGAATCCTTCTGAGGAGAGATCTCATCCACATCCGCAAATGAAGCATGCTGATTAGGCCTTGTGGGGCAATCCTTTGCATAGTGAGCAAACATGTCACAACCAAAACATTGGACTTTGGAGAGGTCCCACTTCTTCTTGAATGGGGGAGCACCATCAGCTCCTTTATCTCTATTCCTCTTGAAATATCCTTTCTTTCCACCTTTCTCTTTCTTCTTCGAGGATTGAGCGGAAAGAACATGAATGTCTTCATTTGTAGAGCTTCGACCAATACCTCTCGCAGCCAACCTAGACTCTTCTTGAATACAATCTGCCCTCAAACGATCAAACTTGGGAAGTTTCGATCTTGCATTAATTCCTTGAATGTAAGACTCCCAAGATGAAGGAAGACCATTAAGGGCAAGCATGGTCAAATCCTTGACATCAACAAAATGACCAATAGAAAAGAGCTGATCTCTCAATTCGTAAAACTTCATGAAGTAAGCAATGACAGATTCTCCTTCTGCCATCTTCACATGATGAAGTTGTTGCTTCAATGCAGGTGCACGGCTTGTGTTGTTGATCTCATACATCTCCTCCAAGGACTTAAACACCTCCCTTGCTGTCTTCATCTTAGAGATGATGGGAACAATATGATCCTTCATGGAATCAACTAACATCTTCTTCGCCTTGATATCTTTCTTCTTCCGTTGAACTTTCTCTTCCTCATTTGTATGTTTGGGAACTTTGCTCTCCACAAACTCAACCAATTCGTTTTCCTCCAAGGTGAGCATAATTCTGAATCTCCATGAAGTGAAATTTGATGCTCCCTCGAGTCTATCCTCAATCTTAAGACCGTTCACCATCTTGACGAAGAGATAGAGACAAACAATAATGAGAAAGAGAAAAGAGTATCGCTGTAATAAGAAATCTGATCTCGATCTTCTTCAAACCCGCTCTGATACCATGCTCGTTTTTATGATCAGATTTAATGCACAAAAATTAATTTCAAAATCAGACACAAAGATACAACAAATACCCTGGGAAAACCCTCCTCTTGAGGGGAAAAACCCAGCAACAAATATCTCTCTATTATATATTAATAACGGCAACAAGTCTCATTACAATGAGGCCAATCTCAAGGCCGATATGCAGCACCTTCACAAGATGCAATGATAACAAGTAATCAACACTTCCTTGTAACTCAGATCTGCCCTTAAGAAATTCGCTATCTGCTCTTGATAATTCTTAATTTGCACTTGATTGATCTTCCCTTGAAGAATTCACACTTGGAAGAGAAGAAAGGCTTGAACTTAATTGATGCCCAAATGGAGTGGAATGATCTTGTATTTATACAACTTGAAGGAGAGAGGTCGCACCTTTTCATGCAAGGTCAGCCATCATAAAAAATATAATTTCAATTTAATAAATACAATTTACAAGGAAGGTTGGCCAAGAAGATAATTACAAA
Source organism: Sequoia sempervirens (assembly GCA_007258455.2). Classification (NCBI taxonomy): domain Eukaryota; kingdom Viridiplantae; phylum Streptophyta; class Pinopsida; order Cupressales; family Cupressaceae; genus Sequoia; species Sequoia sempervirens. The sequence continues at coordinate 91,870 of VDFB02052363.1, forward strand.
GTTGCCATGAGAAGCGCCTCTTTACATTTAAATAATCACATATAAATAAGGAAGTATGAAGCCCGAAGCTGCAATTACATCAACAAGTTGGATGTAACACGAACATGATGAATACCTGAGATCACCAGAAAGACTGCATTCAAGGCTCCAAAACCTTGGGCGCCCCTGGCCTCCAGGGGTGCTTTTGCTTTTCCTTTGATATTTTAACCATGATTAAACCTTATGTTTGACTCTTGATTTCGGCAGTTCAACAACTTAGATTAACCCGTTGACGGATTTGTTGCGAAGCCTGATCAAGTTTGAGACAAACATCCTAGATATCATTTGGTCGGAAACCTCCATCTGGTCCCTCAAAAAGATGGGTGCCAAGAGGCACGCTTTTCACTCCAGTGTTAGTCATTTTTGCATCTCCCTCGTTTCTCATTCAATCTCCCGTATTAGGTGCTAGACAGATCTTTCAGGCTGGTTGGATAGCTCATCGCGAAGCTGATAGTATTCCTGAGAAGTCTTCTTGGAAGTGACAAACCTCAAAACTGAAATTTGGGCCTCTGAAATCTAGGGTGCCCTTGGCCTCCAGGGGCTCTGGTGCTCTAGAGCTAGAAATTTTTTGATGATTTTCATCTCGACGAAAAATCTCCTCCGAGACAAAGAACCATTTTGAACTTATCTTGCCATAGATTCTTCATTTGAGCGTTTTAGGCTTAGATTTTGACACCTGGTCTCTAGCCATTTGCCATTGATGACCTCAGAGCTCCTAACTTTCCACCTGGAAAAAGCAAAAAACTACGCATGAAACTTATATTGAGTTTTAATTGAAACTGACGTCACCATTGTGATTGTGAAGCAAAATAAGCCAATCAAAACAATTTTTAGTCAATTCTGACAAGTTTCAATTTTTAGGGTTTCACGATCTGAAACAGGGGTGCTTGAAACCATAATTTTCAATTTTTACAAATTTTGCCAGTATCTTCCTGACACCAAACTGACTCAAAGTCCATACTTGACTTGCCCAAAAACTGTGTTTTGACATCATTTTAACAAGGTTTAGACTCTTTTAAGCAAAATGCCTTAATGAAGCAAAAAATTTGGTTTGGGTACAACACAAACGAAATGCCAATGAACAGTCGGAATTTCAAGGAGTCGTGCGCCAAAAATAGAGGCCCTAATCGTGTGTTTTTCAGATCTGTTGTGGAAATAAAAGTAGAAGAAAACATGTCATGATTTTTTGTAGAGAAATTTACGATCTTCAAAAGTCGCAACCTCTAGATCAGACACTAGATGGTGCAATTTTTAAGGAAGAAAAACTCGAAAATACTGATGCGATTCAGGTCGCGCGCCCAAAATAAGCACAAAACTTTTTACGAATCTTCAAAAAAAAGGACTTGCAAACTTCACAAGGAATACCTCAAAAAATATCTCACGAAAATTTGACAAAAAGAACTTCCACGATTTTTGCATACAGGAACCCACAAAAATCCCCAAAATTTCTGCTCAAAAGTGATCTGCAATTTTTTGTAGAAAAATCCCTCGAAAAACTGTTCCAAAACTTCTTCAAAAATCTCCTTAAAAAAAGCTTTTCGATCGATTTTTTTAATTTAAAAAAATCGGCTAAAACAAACATCTATGAAATTTCTAAAACTAAGCAAGTTTGAGCTTGAGCTCTAATACCATGAAAAGATAATTGATATTCATAATTGCTTAATTACAAAAGGAGACAAAAGCTCCTTATAAAGAAATTTACAAGACAATGTTTCTAAAAAGAAACAATCGTTAACTAAAGCTAACTAAAGCTGAAATCAAAAAGATGCTAAAACAACTAAAGCATAACTAAAGATACTAAAAACTAAGGAAACTAAAAGTTAACAAATGACTAACTAAAGCATGATGACCATTAATATTACATTTAATATTTTAACAGCAGTTGGATCTTTGGCAGGTGATCCTTCAGACTCTTGTCATACTCGTGTATAGGCATTAGGTGTTAGTTTTTTGAGTCATTCCATTTTGGATAATCCTTAGAAGTTTTCAGAGGCGGTTGGTATTCCTAAGTGGGATAGTGCCATGGTAGATGAGTATTCTTCACTGATGAAGAATAATACTTGGGATCTTGTTCCTCTTCTTAAGGGAAGAATGTTGGTTCAGTGCAAGTGGGTGTATCGTACCAAATATACTGGAGTTGGTTCCATTGATAAGTTCAAGGCTCACCTTGTTGCAAAGGGGTTTTCTTAGGTTGAAGGCATTGACTATTTTGAGACCTTTGCCCCTATTGCTAAGATGAATTCTATTTGCCTTGTACTTTCACTTGTAGCTTCATAGGGATGGACAGTAAACTAGATGGATGTGAAGAGTGCTTTCCTTCATGGTGATCTTTGTGAGGAGATTTATATGGAGCAGCCACATAGTTTTATTGAGGACTCTTTGCTGGTTTGCTGGCTTTGTCATTCATTACATGGTCTCAAATAGGCCCCTCGGGCTTGGTATGAGAAGATAGCTCTTTTCTGCTTTCTTCTAGTTTCACATGATGTCATTCCGATCCCATAATGTACATTCGGCGACAGGAGGGTGATCTTTTGATCCTTGTGCTATACGTGGATGATTTGATCCTTACAAGCAGTTCATCCTCCATGATCTAGAGTGTTCAATGAGCTTTGATGGAGCAGTTTAGATGACAGATCTTGGCCTTATACACTACTTTCTTGGTTTACAAGTTATCCAGTCGTCAGATGGGATTTCCATATTTCAGTAGAAGTATGCTCTAGACATGCTTTAGAGATTTGGCATGCTTCTTGCAAGATCATGTAATGGGGCCAAAATCAAGGCAAAAAACAAAGCCAGAAATCACTTTCAATTATTTCTAATTAATATCAAAACTTACAATAATCACTTTGCATGAACATATATAAAATACAATAATATTCCCACTATTTATAGTTATAAAAGGGTACCCCCTACCACTATTTATAGTTATAAAAGGGCCCCCCCTACCCCTTTATAGTAGTTTAAGAAGGGGTCCCCATTATAGAGGAGGGGAGATTGCCCCCCACCTTTACAGAGTAGGCAAAGTAGGCCCTCACTATAGAGGATAAGCCTTTATATAGTAGGGGGAGACAAGGTTTTCCAGCATAGAATAATTTTACCTAATTGTCTCCACAATGGATGTCAAAGTTGTTCAACAAATTTACATCCCCCACGGTTATTTTATAGATATGGGTAAAAATTCAAAAAGCAATTACCATCAACATGCACCTGTAGAGGTACATGGAGGAGGAGGAAGGTAATTGATATAAACAGTTTGGAGAGAGGCCTCCCTTGTGATCTAGAACCAATTATTTCTAGAAAGTTCATTGGATGCTTTCATGGTGGAGCGTAGATCCGATGCAATTCTGGATGATGAGACAAGCTAGAACATTGGGCTGCAAACAGATATTATATGATAGCAGAATTTGCATATGATGGTAGTTGAAATGGAGGATGTGTCCTCAGATCAACTGCACATTACAAGGGTATAGCACAACTTTCAGAAACCTCTCTCAACATGTGATTGCTGGATCAAATCTGCAAATAAGATTTCCCTTAAAATGCAAGTACAACGGAAAAATGCTTGGAGTCACATTATAATGACTAATCCTTATAGAGAAGTAATGGAAGTAGTATTAGTATATGACATATACGTCAATGAGCAAAGTAATTCAATGTGGAGTAGATTGTATTTCTCCAAGGAATAATGGGAACTTGAGTGCCCAAAACAGGGTAAATCCTCTAGGAGAAAGCTAAGGAAGTTGAAAATGTCTAAAAAAGATGAGCAATTAAATATATAAAATAACCTTTCAGTCCTTAAGGTCTCTTTCATTCTCCTGGGAGTGGGAAGAATTTCTATAGCTCAGTCACTGCACATTCAGACCCTTCAGTTATATTGCAATGTGATGCATTATGTGGGTAACCCAATTTATTGTCCTAATTTGGCTAAAAGAAAGTGTTACTTATTTTTTCTTTATTCTGCTTGTCAAAGTTGGCTCATTTTTTCTGCTTTGGCACACAAAGTGGGCTCCCAGTTAGCTACAAACTTGCTTTTCATAGTCCATTCTTAACATCATCAATCTTATTGTATTGTCAGTGGTATACATTCAAAGAAAGTTATTTCTCAAGATCTGAGACTGCAACATGTAATGACTGAACTAAACCTTATTCCTTTTTCATTTTGTTTGATTTATTTTTGTTCAGTCCTCTTTACAATTCAATAGAGTGGGAATTATTCACATCGTCATACTTATTATGATAATTCTTTACCTGAAATAGTGTTGAGAAAGATGTGTTGGCTCTTCTATGCACTTTTGTTAAGCCTATTTTAGGAGGCTTCTGAAAATTTTGTCATATCCCTGCCATAAACCATAATCACAGCCTGTCTTGAAATCATGGTGTTGGCGTAAAATCTAACACCTCTGGAGTGCAGGTTTGTACGGACAGCTATGTACACTACGCAATGAGTGCTCTTCAAATTAGGAGGGGAAGCTCCCTCGTTGTGCTGGAATGCATGGAAAAGAAAAGTAATCTAAGTCCTATCTTTTTGTTCTCAGCTGGAAGAGGCACAAGGTTAAGAAAACCAAGAACGTTGCAGCTAAGGATTTTCTGGTTTCGCAGATCATTAACTACAACTAAGCTAACTACTTTAAATCTATCCAGTTTCCTCAAGAAAACAGAGCATGAGGAAATGGAGCAGGAATGATTATCGGGCGATAAACGAGTTTAGATTCTCTACTTGAAGGCAAGGTGGCGCATCTATCAGCTCAATCTAGACAAGTTTATTGGGCACAAAACAGATTTAAGAATTTACCATGACAATCTTATGAAACCCTATGTGGCATAACACTTGATCAAAATAGTAAAGACTTACAAAACAGTTTTATCATCACAATCTCACGAAACCCTATGTGGCATAACACTTGATTATAATGATAAAAGATTCACACAAAACAGATTTATCATCATAATCTCTTGAAACCCTATGTGGCATAACAATTGATCACAATGGTAAAGATACACAAAACAGATTTATCATCACAATCTCACGAAACCCTATGTGGCATAACACTTGATCATAATGATAAATGATTCACAAAACAAAAGAATCCACCATTACAATTGCATGAAACCCTATGTGGCATAACAATTAATCGTAATAGCGAAGACACATGAACAAATACCAAAAGAGCAATATTGAGGGCAAGGTAGGGGCAGCATATATTTCTCTCTCAAGCAAAAGTTATTTACAAATGAGCAAAAGCTCTTATTTATATACATCAAGGTGTAGGGAACCCTAAAATCACCTTGAGTCATCTACAGTTCTTGCAATGCATGCAAGATTTGCTACCAAACCCTAATGAAGTAAACTATACAGTCAACTGGGAAACTACCATCAATTAACTAAAACATCTAATCTAAAAATGGACAATTGTGCAGCATGCACGTCCTTATTGAAAGCGAGTTAACTGGAAGACTACCATCAGTTAACGAAAACCCTAAAAGAAACTCAAGTGTGAAAGGCAATCTCATAGATATGCATGTGATGACAACATCGAGTTAACTTGAAAGGGTAACGTCAAGTTAACTCCTGTGTGTAATGTCTATCCTGAGAGGTGGGAACTGAAGTCTACTGATCGTGATCTCGAACAATCAATTCCTTAATGAGGCTGTCAACTGCATCAGCATCTGAATGTCAGCAACTTGAGCAATCTTGGCAATCTTTGCACACTCAAACTAGCATTTCACTGACTGGTAATTTTGGCGGCTCCGTAATTGAAGTGATAACCAACATCTCCTCTACAGCTTGATACAAATCGGTCTCAGCTTTTCTGATGAAGTCATGAATTAAGACCGATTTGGTCTTGAATTCAGTCTGTGTGTACTATACTCTGAAAAACTAGCCTGTTGACTGTGAACACGGCTATATTCTGACAAGATTTTTGGAAAGCTAAAAATAGCCTGCTGAGGCTAAAAATAGCCTTTCGAAGAGTTATTTTCGGCGAAAATTTGAGATATGGGTTTTGTCCAGAAGAAGATTCTAAGACAACCCAGAATGTCAGATTTGCGAAAATTTGACTTCTACTCGACCATGCAAGGAATTTTCAGTTGAGAAAATTAGAGCCTCGAGAACTGATGCTTTGGAGTAAATTTTCCTGAAAATTTTTGGCACATGGGTTTTCTCGAGGAAGCTATTCTAAATCAACCCAGATGATTTGTTTTGCCAAAAGTCGCCAATTCTTCAAACATGCGAAAGAATTTAAGACGAGAAATAGAAGAATTTAAGACAGAAGAAAGAAGTTTTTAGTGCTCTGCTTCTGCTAAAATTGCCATCTTGTTTGAAGTTTGCTGATAATTCTGACTTGTACCTGCAAAGAAAATGTTTTGATGTCTTCGCCAATGATTGTTGATGAAGAATTTGCCTTTGGTTTGCTAAAATTCGCCTTTGCTTGAGAAATACGAATTTCTTTTGAAAATACGCCTTGTGAATGAAGAAAAACGAATTTTGCTTGAAAATACGCCTTTGCTTTGAAGAAAAACGAATTTTGCTTGAAAAATATGAGTTTCTCTTAAGAAAAACGAATTTCTCTTTAGTTTTGCGAATAATAAATGAAGATGGCGCCATGCTTAAAGAAGATGAAATTCGCATCAATCTGACAACTGCAAGATTTCAAAACCCTGACAAAAATAGATCTCTGATTGGTTGCCTTTTAGTTCCACTACTACTGACTGGAAGTTCAAATTTGAAATAAATAATAAAATATTTATTATCATGCAAAGGCGCCAAAAATAGAAAATCGCCATTTATAAACAAGTATATTTTGAACTTCAGTTGACAACCCGGATGAAGCTCTGAGATTCATCGTTAGACTTCTGGTCCGAAAAGTCATCTCTTGAGCTCATAGGCGTCCATTTGCTCAAGATACTTCACTTTTACTAAATCCCTATTTTATAGCTGACAACACTGTCACGGCTGGCCAACTTCGACACGATTTCCGGATGATCGGGTGATGCTGAGACTGATCACGAAGAATTCATCGGAAAGCCTACTGAACAAGGAAGAAATGTCTGCTGGGAGACACTACTGCAAAATCCATCGTTTAACCCCTTGAAAAATTAGGCGCCTCTGATTAAATTGCTTTTACGGGTTCCAGACTCAAGCCATTTTTCAAACTGCCATCTGACGCTTCAAACAGTTGCCGACGGTGAACGGTGAACCCTGCTGACAGGAAACGAAGCTCACTGCATGCCTGGAGATATTCTGCATCCAACGATTGTATGCACGACACCTGAAAGCTGTGTTAAGGGCCTCAAAAGTAAAAGCGCCCCTGGCTCTAAGTTGCACTGGTGTCATTTTGACGAAAGTCAAACTTTCAGCCAAGTACCCTACTTTGACCTCTGATATCTGGAGCTGGGATAACTCGATTCAGGCACTATCTGTTTTAACGGACAGCCAGAAGGGCCTACAAGAGAAGTTTCTGGAGGTGACGAGGCAAGAAAACTGCTTCTAAGACCTCAAAAACTCCAGTGCGTATTTTAATTAAAATTACCGCTCCAGACTCGGCCATTTTTCGGAAATCACCACTTTGCAGTATTACACTAAAGACCTCGCACGTACGAGCGACTGCTAAATCCCGAAGGCTGACGGCTAGGCTCGTTGGATAGATAAAATGATTACGCTCAATAGCCGTGAAGACTTCGAATGCGAACGGGTTCATCTGACAAGCCTAAAGGCTAGGCGCCTCTAGACTGTGGAAATACACTGAAAATCGTTTGTTAGTTCGCCCGTGAAATTACGTGCTTGGTAGAATCTCTGCCATGACCACCTGGAACGTCGGATCGACAAGCAGAATGGTGCGTTGCGGAGCTAGGCTAGAGTATTACTGATGTTAGGAAGACTCTGTCTGCAAATTTTGCCATCTGGAGGGTCTTTTAAGCCAGCGCCCCTGGCCTGTACTTGCACTGGGAACAAACGGAGAAGCTCAAAAACGTGAAAACTCCATTTTAAGCTGATCTTTGGATGACTGCTGCCGGAATTCTGGGATTTGGATGACTACGTCTAATAGCTCGTCGGATAAGCAGACTAGTTGTGAACGAATCGACTGTATTCGCCATCGGACATGCCAAGATTTACCCCCTCCTTAAGATGGGTGCCCTCAGGCTAGAGGCGCGCTTTTGCCTGAAAATGACAAAATTCTCACATCTGGAATTTTAGGGATTTCAACTTCTGTCGCTGTTTGCCGGAGCTGTGGGTCTCAGATACTTTGTTGGATAGCTCAACGGATAGCCAGACTAATTCTGAAGAGATTGACTAGATGCTTGAACACTTTTAGCAAGATCTTGACCTTCAACAAGTTGGGCGCCCCTGGGCTATACTTGCACTTTTATGCTTTTCCTTTGAGAAATCTTCATAAATTGACCATTAAAAACTCCGTTTCGATCATTGAAATGACCGTATGCAATGTGAATTACTGTCGTGACATGCTCCTCCATCGTGGAAAGCTCTATTCTGAGTCTCTACTTCAGGTTTTGTCCAATAAAACTGACTTTGACTGACAAACTATTGACAAAAACTCCATGCTTGGTATTGCCCAAAACTGTATTCTACAACATTTTAGCAAGATTTAGACTTTTTAATGCAAAATGCCTTGATGAAGCAAAAAATTTGGTTTGGGTACAACACATGGTCAAAGAAATAAGAAGTGGTAACCAAAAAGAAAATAAAAATATAAATAGCAACTCTTCAAAGGGGGGTTTCAAAGGGGGTCTATGCAGCGATTCCACAATAAAAAAAAATTAATAAATCTGAACGCAGCGCCCTATCTTGGAAAGAAGAACAGTTAATAAATAACAAAAATAAAAATAAAAAAATTAATCAAGAAAGGGCAGCACTCTGTATTGGAAAGGGCATGACTCTTGACAAGGGTACGATTGGTGAAGGGGTGTGACTTTCCCCCCCTAAAGTAGGGGATATATAAGAAAGGTAAAATCATTTGTAAGAAGGCATCAATTGGATCAAGCAAGCAGATTGGAAAATAAAGAGAATTAGAAATCAAAATAAGAGATCTATTGGAATAAATATTATTAGCAAGAATATTATCGGGAAGTAAGTTAAATATAATTAGAAATAACTATATATATATATGTGATCATGCAATAGTGGTACTTGCAGAAAATTAATGATCTTTATAAATAATCTACATGCTTCTCTTTATTATATGTGATAAGGGATTTGTATAATAATCTATTTCGAATTTAGAGAATTGGATTGCAAATAGGGAGGCCGATCAACCTTCTTGGTTCACGAGAGCTAAAGGAAGACCGGCCTTCATGCTCTTATCAAGTATGCCACCCCGAGATGGAAGGGAAGACCGGCTTTCCATGCCCTTGGGCTTGATCAAGGAGGACGATCAACCTCCAAGGTGAACTGAGGGATGGAAGGGCGATCCACCTTCCATGCTCTCGCAATACAAGAGCAACCGACCTTGAGACTGCAGTTTGCAAGCATTTCAACGAATTCCTAATAAGATTTTGATGTGACTAATGTACATGGATATCATGATTAGTAATATATATTATCATGGCTTATGATTTAATGTCAATTTCTAGTGACTAACATTTTGTGTAGGACCTAAACCAAGATTTATCTTATAAAGGGCATTTCAATTGGTAAATTTATACTCTTAAATGTATTACATTTTTTATTTTAATTGGAATTGTGGTTTTAGGGCAAAATTTAGGAATATCCCCAAAAGGGACATTACAAATTTGATTGTTTTCTTTTCGGAGATTAAACAAATCAGTTGTTTGATTAACATTGGTAAGAAAGATACATAACTAGGCATATTTCTGTTGACCTTTATGTTGTAACAATTCAATAGCATGCAATTTGTATTGTTCACAGAGATCTTCTCTTGTTTTTTACTTGTGGTAGACAGTGTAAATCATCTAACATGTATAGGTTTCTTCTGGATACCTTTTCTGTGATAAACATGTCTGAAGGTTGACATTAGAAAATACATTTCCTGTGTTAGAAAATTTCTACTTGCTATTTTTTTGTGTCTAATATAGCATCTGTTTTTCAATTTCCTCTCAGGTTTCCCAGAGGTTAGTGCAATTGGATGTTGTTACAGAGCAGTTATCTCATAAAGTAATGGAACACTATGAAGAATTGGGTAAGCATGATCAAAAATATTAATTTATTGTTTGATAGTTTAAACTTAGCCTAAGTTTCATGTTAGTAGTTTAAACTTTGTACTTACATCTAAAATAGAACTGTTTACATTGTTGAGATTTTGCATTTGTTTCCTACTGAAGGTTGTTTTACAGATAGTCATTTTCGCTTGCCTTTGTAAGCTTATTTAACAGGCACATATATAATGAGAGTTCACTGCTTGTTTGGGCTTTGGTTCTGCTACAATGCTATTGCTCTAATAAAGCTTTAGAGCAGGTGAGAGTCAATAGCCTGTGAGAGCAAGGGGTGTCACTGTTCTTTGTTGAGAATGAGAATTTTGTTATGTGAATACCAATGTTCAAGCTAGCACAGATCTGATTTTGTTTGGCAAACTGATCATGAATACTGATTTTGTTTGGCAAACTGATCATGAGAAATAAGAAGCAGCAGAGTCGCAAGGAAAGTCACTTGGGTGAACAGTTATGCTTGCATGGTTATGGAGGTTAAACAACTGTTGTAATTTTTCTTTCTGATAGACAACTGTTGTTATGGAGTTTGATTAAGAACAGAAAATTGATCAGGCAAAGGCATTTAGAAGTGCACCATCAAGGGGGTAGTAATGCCTGGATGAAGCACCCTGTGTATAAGGAACAACAGAAAAAGGCGTGAATCTATCAGATTGTTGTGAGGATATTGAGTTGTATTGAGTGGATGGGTACTGTATTTGGGAAATCAGCCTGCAATTTGAGGTCAATGTCTGCTGAGTTCTGTAAGGCATTTGAGAGACAAACAATACAAGCTGTAAGAAAAAGCAGCCTTTATAGGCAAGAGTAGTAAGTTTTTTTTTAATATAAATTTATATGTTCTTAAATATTTCATTCCTGCCCAGATAAGTAGTGTTGATTATTTATGTTTTGATCCATAAAGAATTTTCTTGTTAAACTTTCCCACATTGTATTTATTACTATCTTCCTTGTGTCTGTAAATTTGTTTCGCTCCAGCATTACCAAGTCTCCTATTTTAGTTGTTTCCAACTTTCTGTAATCTGCTTGAAAGAACAGTATTTGTTTAATGTCTTTCAAACCATTAAAGAGTTTCCTCTTGAAATTTTTCCACATTCTGTTTGATGGGGTATGAAACTGTTAATTTTAGTGATCAGATTAAATGCACAGAAAATTAATTCAAAATCAGACACAATAACACAGCAGATACCCTGGGAAAACCCTCCTCTTGAGGGAGAAAAACCCAGCAACAATATATCTCTTATATACTGAATAATAATGAAGTCATTCTTACAATAGAGGCCGAAAATGAAGGCCTAACACATGCACTACAATCTGATTCTGTGAACTATCAGATTGAAGATCATCTCAGCCAACTATAAGAATTAATCTTTTCTCAAGTAATGAACTCGAACTGCCTTGGTAGTAATTCACACTTCAGAGAATAATATCGAACTTCTCAATTGATTATAGAATGAATAGAACTCATCTAATATATATACAAGAGGAGAAGAAGAGGCGCATCCTTTTAGGACAAGTCGGCCATAATGGAAGAAGGCGCCACTTCATTAAGACGCATCCAATGAGAGAGAAGTTGGCTTCATTATACTCGTGCCTCTTGACATTGCGTTTCACCAAGAAGAGAAGTTGGCCTTGAAGGAGTGTGACGACTTTCCAAAATAAACAAACATTAAATTATATTCAATGAAAGATGTGTCACTTCAAATGTCTCATGTTGGCCAAGATGAAAAGTCGTGCCACTTCATAAAAAAAAATCTTCACAATTTAAATAGCCGTTTCAGGCTATCATTTAAATTGCCTTCAATCTGTGCGTGGGTCTGGAAGGATCAGCCTGCCGCTGCTAAATAACATCAACAGAAACATCCTTGTAAAGTGGTTTTGTTCCATCTTTAATGAGTCTCTTGATATAATTGTCCCGAATTGGCAGGAATCCAGACATTGCTTTTGCCTGACTCACAAAACTTACCAAAAAGAATTATAGGCTATGGATTCATAAATACTCACCATTTGTGAGTATTGTGACCTTGATTAGATCATGTTGAAGGACGAAAGACCTAATTATGATCCAAAAAATTGTGACAAGAGGCATAAGGAAGCTTAAATGCTTTTGAAGTTGTTTGATGCCAATGCACAGATTCCAGAGGTTTGAAGTGCCAGTAATGTAGCTATGCTTTGTTAAAATATCAAAACCAAATACTAGACATTGGAGGCTAGTTAGGCCTTATATTTGAAGAACTAATTGTTTTCTCATAATACTTTTTGCACTTGAAGGATCTAAGTGATCAATTGTCAGCCATCTAACAACTTGTGGATGATGAAAATATGGTAGCTTTGGGTTTTTGGTTTTACAGAGTTTGCCACCACCCTATGATTCATTTGTTGAATCTTTACACTTAATTGCAGAGACACAAACACTTGATTTCGAGAAAGTATCCACACTTATCTTGCAAAAGGAGAGGAGATGAGATTAGGAAAGAATCTACAAAAAAGTGGATTTAGTGCACAAACTAAAGGCAAATGGAAGTAGAACACTAAAAGTGCACGAAATGACTCATAAAAGACAATAGCACATCTAGGAGATCCAAGTGAACGCATTGCTATTATAAAGAGAGCCTAGAAACTTAAAGAAAGAACATTGAAAACCTTAGTAGGACCTTGCAAGTGGTTAAATGAGGTCATAGTTGCAAATTTTTTTGAGAATGAACAAGGAGCAATGAGTGATTTTGCAATTGTTTTGCCACAAAACCAATTAGTTGAGTCTACAATGAGGTATTTTGATTCAGGAGCATCCTACAATTATATTTGTCACAAAGACTGGTATGCAAATTTTGTCGAGGATGAGAGTAGTAGGGAATCTATTTCTTTGGTTGATGGCTGGACTTACTATGTTAAAGAATGCGTGGATGTTTGGGCTACATTGAATAATGCTATTAGTTTTACATTTAAGAATGTTGATATGCCCCTAAGTTCCATCATGAACAAAAATCTATTGTTGATTAGTAAGATAACTAAAGATCCCAATCTTTGTGTAAACATTGAAGGGATTGTATAAACTGGCTGATCCCAAAACAACAAAATCACATGTGCTAGCGGTGGTTTAAACTTTAAAGTACTTCATGAAAGCTATTGTCACCTCAATTATCAGTATTTGTTTGTACTCAGTAAGACTGATATGGTGGATGGACTATCACCCATTTAGGAAAGTTAGTATCTGTGTATAAGGTGTCATATAGGCAAACAAAGTTGAAATCTGTTTGATACTGATAAGGCATGGCAAGTCAAAGGGGTTTTGGATATTGTACTTGTTGATTTGCATGGTCCTATGGTGGCACTTGTATTATCTTGAGCCAAGTACTTCTTGCCATTGGTTGATGAATAGTTTAGGAAAATGTGGTTTACTTTTTGAAAAATAAGTCAGATGTTTTTCTATTTTTGTAGCATGGAAAGCCTTGGTACAGAAACAAACAAATTAGCAGGACAAAGCTCTTAGATTTGATAATGGGGATGAGTTTATTTCAAAATAGTTCAAGGAATTTTGCACAAAAGGAAGGGTATACATAGGTAGTATACTATGTATGCTCCATAGAAAAATGGGGTCATAGAAAGGAGGAATAGGACCATTATGGATATGGTGAGGTGCACGGTGCACAATAGAGTGTGACATATTGGTATTAGGTGGAAGCTATGAATACACCAATATACATCCTTAATAAAACTCCTTGTAAAACCTTGCAAAATGCCACTACCAAGGAATCATAATCAGGTAGAAAACCTTCTGTAAGTGATTTCCAAGTTTATGGTTGTATTACTTTTGCACATATTATTCCTAAGGAAAAGAGAGATGATTTAGAACTCAAAAAGAAATACGTATATACTTTTTGACTACAGTTAGCAATCTAAAGCATACAAATACTAGACATCTCTTCAAAAAAAATTTTGGTTGCTAGAGATGTTGTAGATGAGACAATACTATTCTTTTTAATTAATATTAATCCTACAACTAGTAGCGTATGGGTAATTGCACTTTATTCTTGGAACAATTTTTGGTATTAAAATCAAACATAAAACATAGAAAGGTCAAATTCTAAGGAGGATCTAGTGGAGAAGAGAGTGATTCTCAATCTTTAGAGCAAGATCAGGAGGGCCAACAGAAGATATACAAGTGGTGCTATATTATGATAAAGGATGTTCTAGAAGATGAATGGAGGGCTAGTCTACACAATTTGATAAATAACTTGTGCAAGGTGATGAGAAGGTAAATTTTGCATTTATCTTTGTTGTTTTGTAGGACTTTGAACTTCACATGTATGATAGGGCCAAGGGTGAACCTAAATAGGAGGATGCCATGAAGGAAAATTTTTAGGTCTTGATGCAAAATAAGACTTGGGTGTTGATTGAATTAGCTGAAGGGGAGAAGCCCATTGGTTGCAAATGGGTATACAAAGTAAAATGTAAATGAGATGGTTCTTTAGACAAGTACAATGCTAGGATTTTCATAAAAGGATATGCTTATTAGGAAGAGGTGAATTATGAGGAGACATTTGCTCTAATTGCATAGTAGGAAGAGGTAAATTTTTGAGTGGATTACTGTCAGAAATATTATAAATTTTGAAGTTTTTTCTTGCATTGTATGTTTTGATCGTTATGTCACCACGACACTAGAAAATCATTTATTTTCTAGCATTATTATTTCTAACGATAAGTTGTGTGATTCTCTACCAAATTCAGTATTTGTATTTAATTTGGATGCCACCAAAAGGTATTACATTAATTTTAGATTCTTGTATTAGTTGCTACATCGAGTTGTTTAGCTTGCTGTCTACAAGAATTTTTCTCTAATAATCAGTCTAATCCCTGTTCGTCATATGCTCTCACCGTGTCCACATCAGGATCATGGTGATTAAAAGGTGTTAAGGTTCATGCATTGTACATTGTGAAGTTGCGAAAGTAGAAAAAATTCAGTTTGGGACACTACAAAACATGTCTTATGACATATGGTGGTTGGTAATAAACATTTGGGTCTCTTTAGTCTTAGTATATACTTGTTTGATCCAATCAATTTAATTGCTTATCTTTTGCAGCATAAGTTTGAGCAAGTGGACAACACAAGGTGTCCAAAAGATGTGTGAATAACATGCATCAATCAACCCTACCAGGCCCCACTTCCTAAGTGGCTCCAATGAGTATCTCAACAATAAATTATGCATCTTTAATTTACCCCTCACAATCCATGGCTTTCAAAACCGTCGTCCGTTTAGAGGACATTGCAATCACATTGATCAAGGGCTGATTATTGGCATCCATCTACTCATTGGAAATGGTGGACACTCCTGTCTTGACCCATAAATTCCTAATGGGCTTCTATAAATTTTCTACATGTTTGACCTCCTTTGAATAAGGTTCTATATAGCTTCTAATAACTTAGGCCCTTGTACTCTTCTAGAGCCTCATTAATTTTTCTTACCATTTCTTGTCAATACAGTGAGTGAACAACATCAACAACTTTGAAAACCGAACCATTTGAATAGATGCATCTTGTAATGTGTTAATAGACAATCTTTCGAGACTCATTTCAAAATATCTTTTTTGATGGTCCCTTCATTCTCTTATGTGAAACTGACTCTTTTTGATGTGTGGTAAAAAATACTTGCCTATCTACCACAACTTTAGGAATTGATGCAAAGGAGGGAGCCTCATTGCTAGAGATCTTTTCCTTGCAAAAGGAAGATCTGTTCAATAGGCAATTGTTTCTCTTGCTTGCTCTAGCTCTCTAATATATTCTACCACTTTAGATGTTGAAATGGGTACAACCTTCTTGAGTGGGCAAGCTTTGATGTCTATTCTAGGAATACCACACATATGGGCTTTCACTCGACTGTATGAGGTTGTATACTTCACATAACATCCATCGCAATTTCAAACATATTCCCTATCACCTAGAATTTGTTATATCATATAAACATGTTTTACTGAGGCTGTGCTTTTGGGATATTATTGGCTGCCATCTAATCTCTATAGCAATAAGTTTGGAAAACAACACATCCCAAACAAATGGAAACAAAAAAGTATATATATCCTAACTCATTTAATATTTTAATAGAGAAGAATGAAAACAAAACAAAAGAGTTTGTTTATAAAAAAGAAGAAAAAAACTAATAAAGCTTCACTTTCAATTTAAAAATCTTTCTCTACAATCTCCTTGGGAGTGAATGGACTTTAGCACACATGTAGGAATCACAATCCAACTGCTTTTGAACTTTCAATGATCAATCGCCAGCTCTATTTGTTTGATGACAAGCAAGAATGAAAGTTCAGCAAGTGTATTTGGTTTTTTATGTTTTGCATTCAAAATGAGGTAAAATGATTTGTTTTAGTGTTTCAAAGTGTCTGGATGTCACTTTTGGGGTAAGGGCTCATTTTCTAGGTTTACTAGGCAATCTAGGAGGCAATTTTTGTATTAAAAACTTGGCATTTTTTAGGCTGGTTTGTCTTGGGTTTTGTCTGGGTCTGTTTTGCAAGATCTTGGATGGCCCCATAGAGGATTTGAATCATGTTCAATCCAAACTGAGATTCAGGGCTTTCTACGAGCGAATTGGTAACCTATATATGAAACAAACATCTTCAACCATCGCTTGTCTCAAAAGAGAGCATAGGTGGCAATTAAGCAATTGTGGAATTTTGAGGAAAATCATGTTAGAGAAGGGATACAACTATAGAGACAAACATGCTCTTAATATACATATCCAATTTGTAAATTGTCATGTCCCCCGAAATTGTAACGCTAAACTAGCAAGCGTCTAAAGACAAATAAATAAATAACATACAAATAATTGTTAGATTCCAAACATGAGTAATTACGATTTAAATATAATTATAATTACCGTTGGTAATATTATAATTATAAATATAATATTAATGATAAATATGAGAATTATCAAATACACAAAATATAATATTCAAAATATAATGTACAAATTATAAATGAAATGTAAAATACAAAATATAATAATACAAATCATAATTTAAAATATAACACCAATTAATAAATAGAATGAATAAACAAGTAATAAATAGACTGAATATATAAGATATATAATAATCAATAGCCAACATGAAAATAAACATAAATAAATAATGAGTCAGCAAAAAGTAATTGCTACTTGGAATGCAGCGATCTTAATAAGAATCATGTCCCTTCCGTAAAAGGCACGAACCTCCGGAAACTGCATGTCTTTCTCCAGCGTATAAGATGAGAAAGAAATAGTGAGGGGGGGGGGGCGTGGGGAATATATTCTCTTGAATCCAACGCAGGGGCATCAAGAGGAATTGTGGATTTTCTACAAGATATTTAGTGTTTAAGTTCACTGCTTTCCAAAAGGGGGACAATGTCTGAAATGCGGGCCCTAGCAGCAGCCCAAAGTTGTGTTTAAGTATGGAAGGAAGGAAAAGAAGGACATCGAATGGAGGAATAAAAAGAGGAATATATATGCTAGTGCCACCGTGGCTGGAGAAAGGAAAGAGAATAAGGTGATCAGCACTAGGGGTTGGTATATATATATATATATCAATTTGTGATGTCAGGTTACAATTAGAATAATTAGGATTTCAGACTATAGTTAGCATAATAGAGTTTATGATTTCAGATTATTAGTTAGCATAATTATTTTATGGTTTCAGACTTATGGATTAATTTATATTATGATAGGATCAGATATATGTAAAGTGATCAATGATATATGAAGTAATATACAATAGTTATATATATATATATATAAAGAGTAACATATATGATATATGAAGTAATATATATATATATATATATATATATATATCAGTGGTTTATATATGATAGAGGATAAAGTATATAAGTGTAAGGTTATATTGATATATATATAGATGTATAAAAATAAAGATACTTAGATTGAGTCAAATTAGAAGTGTTTATATATACTTATTTAGATAGAATATATGTATATATACGATTGTGCAAATAATGATGCTTGCAGCAATAATGGAGCCTTATAAATGACGACACCATTTATTCACTATGTGGTAAAACGGTATAATAGAAATGTAACTATGGGATCTCGAAAGATGTTTTACATTTAGTGTACCTATGAAATATATTAAAGAAGAATCATTCATAATGAGTGATAAGGAGGAAATGAATAATCCTTTGATAAGAATGAAATATTTATATCATCTTTGAACTTATTAGATGTTATTACTGAAATTTATTGATCACTAACATTCCTAACATCTCTTTGAGAACACTTTGAAAACAAGATTCAGCTTTAAGTGCTTCCACCAGAAAGGGGACATTACAGAATTGTTGTGGATGGCTATGTCATTACCATCAGAAAACTATGATGTAGGGAGGCAGACTGAATAATTATCCCTATATCGAAATCATTAGGCGATTGTATCTATAACCAACATAGCTGTAAGCCTGTAACCATATTCATTTACTTGCATATTTATGTCAATGGCATCCCCATATCGGAAGCTGTATCCCCATGTCTCTAGGTTACCATCAATATTCCATGACTATGTGTCTCTAGGGGTTTGTGTTATGTTCTTGACATTCTAGGTACTTGAAGGGGACATCTCTTTTTATTCTTGACTTAAAGATTGCTCCATTTGGTGTGCAAATATAAGAAAAGGGCAAATTTTAAGGAAAGATGCTTAAAACCCCTAAAAAGCTTAAAAGGGAAGAACTGTAATTGCAAATTCAGTATGTATTAAAATCTTATTCGCTTTTGTTTTGTTACAGTTATTTTAATAGCCATCCCCTTGCCACCTCTAAAATTTGTGAAATTTTTTGCCATCCTTGAAAGTGCAGTCCCATGTGCCCCTGTCCTGGAAACTTTGAGAAACATTGGTTATCATACTATTCATCATCTTGGCAGCGATTACTCCTCTGTCAAAGTAGTGGTGTACAAGGAGGTTTCAATGTGGAAACCTTGTGATTTCCATTTATCAACTTGGTGGTCATTACTCCTTTGGACCTTTTCTAATATGATGTTTATTGAGGAGGTTTCAAATTGGAAAGTTTGCGAGATGCTATTTATCAGTTTGGTTGTCATGTCCCCTGGGATCGTAATACATTGAAATACAAATAAGTTAAAAAATGACTAAATACATATTAATGATTATAATAATAATCATAAGATAATATTATAATAGTTATAATATTGACAATTTAAATATCATTATAAATATAATATAATTAAATATATTACAATCTTCTATTTAAAGGGAACTAATATAAAATAATACTACCTGAAGGACAACAACTCCTATTGAGAAGACAATATTAATTGTTTCTAAATAAATAAATCCTCAGTAGTGAGATAATTAAAAGAGCATTAATTCATAGTGATTAACATGGGACATTTACATGAAGTTGCCATCGTGTATAGGTTCATGACCCATAATACTCCATGCTTCCAACGTGGCCATGTGAAGTAAGCTGTTTGCACTCAAATAATATCAAACTTGTGTTTGGAAGATTTCCACACCCTTTGGTAGAGACATCATAGAGGGACGATATTAGATTGCCAACCGCCGAGAATATCATACAAGAAGTTCAGCATTCTCTAAGAGGCAATCTTGTAATCGGGATTTTATCATAAAGGAGCAACGATTGGTACTGTAAGAAGAAACAATGAAGGTCTATGATATAGTTGGCCTCACTGTCATTGGTCAAGTCATACTTGGCATTTTTAGGAGATTGAGCAATTCATCGCATCATCCTTGGCAAATGATATTATTACCAGCTCATCATGCAGAGCTCAGCAAAAGAAAGTATATCAACAATTTTCATTATTATATTTGACGAGTCATAAATACGGAGCTAGCTAACTTGCAACTGTTCTTTTATAGCCGATCTTCCATAGTCATGCCCCGCTCGAATAACAACGAAGAAAGCACGGATTAATATAAACAGCGATTATATGAGAGCAGCGATGACTATACTTTAACAGCAATCTCCCATAGACAGCAATTTTATTTCAAAGGCAAAAAAAAAGTAATCATAATTAATAAAATGTAACAATCATAAGAGCAGCGATATTAAAGGGATAATATTAATTATCCTTTTACACCAATAGACACACCTCTTGGCAAGGGCATACCATGAAAGGGGGTGTCTCTCAGCCCTTAAAGGGTATAAGAAGAAGTGAAGACAATTGCAATCGGCATCAATGGATTTCTAGGTGGAGAAATAGGGAATCAATCAGTTTTATTTTTACTCAGCAAAATCAGAAACAGCGAACAGCATAGACATCATTATGCACAACTAGCAAACACATGTAATCCGATAGGGGTATCAGAAATTGCATATTATTAGTCATTGTCAATATACATATAAGTTTGATAATCAAGTCAATAGTGGCCTTGAGGGTCGCTTGTAATAAGATTAAAGTTTATCCTAAAATTATTTGCATTAGGACTATTTGGATACCTTGATTTAGGAGATTAAAGGTTAAGTCAAGCTAAATCAATAAGGGGACATTACATTGGTGGTGATTATTCCCCTTGTAAATCTTCAATGGGGTTGAAGGAGAAGCAAGCAAGAATCTTGTGCATGAAAATATTTAAAGGCTTGTTGTTTTTTAGGAGGAGTCGGTCATTAAATGAATTAACTCTCATCCAAGAGTGAACAAATATGCACTTGCAAGCTTGTGGCAAGAATGGCGCAGCAATTTTGCATAGTAAATAAAGGTTACAAAATAATGAGCAAAGGCTCTTATTTATAGAAGTCAAAGGAGTAGGCAACCCTAAAGTCTCCTTGAGTTAACATTTAGTTCTTGCCAATCAATCAACAAGATTTATTCCTATGTCTAAAGTTAGGTGAGCAAGCAGTTAACTAGAAATCTACTTTAGTTAATTGAAACTAAACTAAAAGTGAACTTAAATTAAAAAAAGTGCCTCCAAAATAGAGATCCACAATTAGTGGAGATCTGAGATAGGTATCCATAATTGGTGGGATCTAACATGGATGATCAGTGGGACAGTGAGTTAACTTGGAATGAGGCATCAAGTTAACTCCTGTTTGTCATTAATGCTATTTTGGAGGGTAGGACGTCCTTTCTAGGTGCTTTACACCTCTTCACCACTAGTCAACAACTCCTTTAGCCAGTTGTTGACTTCTTCTGCCTCTCGCAATCTGCTTTTGATATTTGATCTTCTTTGTAGCTGCGTCATCTAGCCTTGTTGACATGGAATGTGGAAGGTAGTGTGGTAGTAACTGGTGGTAGCTCTGTGTTTGGAATGACTACCTTTTGCATTTGGCTATCCATTGAACGATGATGTCATTTACGCCTTCCAAGGCGTCCAACTTGACTATGGGCTTTACTTGATGCATGTTCGTGTCGAGTGTTTTCAAAAAGTCGTGAAGTAGGAACATTTTGGTCTTGATTTCAACTTGAGAGTGCTGTATTATGAAAAAATCGATTGTTGACTCTAAACACGGATATGTTCAAACAACTTCTAAAAACCCTTGACAATAGCCACTCGTCGAGAAGTATTTTTCTGGAAAAAATTTGACACATGGGTATTGTTCGTGCTTCAATGCTGAACAAACCCAGTTCATTTGATTTTCAAATTCGTGACTTTTTTTGGAAATCCCTAAAAATAGGGGCAACAAGGTAGTAGTTTCTGGAAAAATTCAACAAGTGGGTTTTGTTGAAAAAGCTTTGTTGATCATACCCAGTTAGTCAAATCTGTGATTACATGCAAGAAGATTTAAGACAAGAATAGAGGAAAAAGACAAGAAGAAGATTGGAAGTTATCAACTGCCTTTCTAGACTTCAAGAAAATCATGCCTCTAGATGCAACCTCTGATAAATTGTCCCTGTGTGCAACTGATCTTCAAAAATATGAAGAACAATGAAAACCCTGAAGAGCACAAAAGATTTACTGAGAGGGGGGGTGAATCAGTAAATCAATCTCAAACTTTTATTTTTAAAACTTTTCAATCTTTATTACAGTCAACTTTTTGATATGAACCAATTTCCACAAGTTGACACAATTTTATTGAAGTAATTTCTTTTTCAAGTAGGCACCAACCTACAAATTTACAATGAGATGATTTAGTAGAATAACTTCCACAAGGAACACCTAGACCTCTCCAGAATTTAGTAGACACCTGCCTACAAGGAGCACCAACCCCTAATGCAAGGCACCAAACCTTGACTTGATGGAAGTGAGACTGCCCTCAATCTGATCTGCACAAGCCCAACTCTCCAATTTGCTCTATGTGATCCAAGATATCACCTTCAGCCCACACAAGGAGGTAGGAATCTGACTGATCTAGCCCAACTCTCCAATCTGCTCTATGTGATCCAAGATATCACCTTCAGCCCACACAAGGAGGTAGGAATCTGACTGATCTGCAAGTCTTTAATTTACACAACCACACTTCAACCTTGTTTTGAAAGATGAATATATAACTTGATTAAGGGTTGCAACACTTTGATGAAGCAATATGACTCTGCCTTTTAACATCTTATTCACACCTTTTCATTTTGTAATTATCTTTAATTGATCTTCCTTAATTTATTTATAAACCAAAGAATATAGTTCAGATTTCCTTCATAGTCTATCTTAACAATCGCACCATTTAGTTTGCAGCAGATATGATCTTTCAAATATCAAAGAGTACGTCCCATCACAAACATATCTTGCAAACAGATCTGTCTCTTCATAATGAAATTCTAATTTTTTATCTCCCCCCTTTAATATTTACTCATTATTAATTTTTTAATGAGTAACCATGTATCGATTAACTTATGGAAGAATACAACTTTTCAAAAAGACTTCGACTTCTTCATTTTTCAGACGTTGTCTAAGAAGGAATGCGTCTTTTAAGAACACCACCCGATAATCTTTAGATTGTTTTATTTTAATTGTCGGTTTGTAAGACTTTTAACAGAGACACGCCTTTTGAATTCGCGTCTGTTGGAAGACACGCGATATGTCTTGAATTCGCGTCTGTTGGAAGTCACGCGGTATGTATTTGCATCAGTTGTTTTGCTTAATTAAATACGTATTTGTAAAGAGACGTCCCTCTTTTTTTTTAAAAGAATACGTATTCTATTGATTAGGACGTATTCTCTCCCTTTGTTTTTAAATACGTCTTTTAGAGCTTCTTCTATACGTATCATGATATACGTAATATGAAAGGGATAACTTTTTATCTTGATTTAATTAAATATATTTTCTGATCTGTATCAAGACTTTATTTGAATAATAATCTTAAGGTTTTGATCTGTGCAACTAAGAAACTGATCTATGAGATTCGATCTGGAGATCTTTTTTGCAATTTTGGAGACTTTGATCTGTATCTCTATTTTAATCTGTAGGTGATGATATCTGTACCTTTATTGATCTGTTAGATTCTTCTCAAAACTGAAACATTCGAACTGAACCATGCAATGATATTATCAACGACATTTTATTCCAATACTGATTTTTGACATCAATGACAATTACTTCTAACAAACCCTTCTGTCAAATCTTCAAAAAGACGTTGGAGAGGAAAAATGCTTGTCCTTGAGCTTCAACTTGCAAAGAGAAACAATGAATAATGAAGTCCAAGCATGATACATAGTGATTGATGTTGAAGCAATCAAGTTTGGATGCCAACTCATGATGGAGGAGTCTTTCTGCTTGATTTGGAGTTCACAACACTGATTTCCACCCATTTAGGGATGTTTTAGACATAGAAAGGCTTCAAAATATCTTAACTTTAGTCAACTGAGCCTTACTTTGACTTTAGGCATCCATTTGAAGAGTTGAACACTTTTTCATTATTTTTCTGTGGTGAAATGCCTCCGTTCAATCCTTGATTCTGGTTGCTCTAATGATCTTGAGGTTTTGCTGATAGATCCATTGCTAAGATGGATAACTCTGATGAAGTGTGCTTGGGAGTTGTAAGGCTCAAAACTTGAGTTTGATGCCTTTGATTCTTGGGCACCTTTTTCACTAGACTTAGTCAATTTTCTTGAGTGTTCTTCAATTCCTCCAGTTTGACACTCCTGGCTTTGATCTGAGATGACCGACGATTGATGATTCCGATGATCTCGCTGAAACATGGGATGGATAACCAACTTAGTCTCAGAAAGGATGACTGGCTTCACGAAACTTGAAACTTGGGTGTCCCTGGCCTGCAGGGGCGCCTTTGACCTTTTGACCAGTTATTTTCATTTTGCAAACTTTCAAGAACTACCCTAGCCTGATCTCTGTCGTCAGGGGTTTGATTTGTCTGTTGTCTTCGCTGACGGTGTCATTGTTGAGATTGATCAAAACAGAGGTCATCCTGGAGGTTATGGAGCTTGCAGACTGCATCTGGTTGCCCAAAAAGTTGGGTGCCTATTTCTAGGAAGATGTAGTTTCCTCAACACTTGTTCAATTTCTCCATGTTCTTCATTTTTCCTTCACCTTTGGTGTTTTTTGCTTGATCTCCATTCACGAATGCTTGACAGGTCCTGTGAACGTGCAACTAGATTGATCACGAAGCTGAGAGGGTGCTAAACAGATGCCTTGTAGAAATTAGTTGTTGAAAACCTCATTAGGTGACTCAAAATGAAGGGTGCCATTGGCCAACAGGGGCACTTTTTCCTTCATGTGCATTGATTTTGCCTCCATTTTGCATGCTCTAATGATCAACAGTTGCTGTTGTTTGATGTGTCTCGCAGGTTGGCGAACAGGTTTGCTGCAAAGTTAGGTTGATGCCAGAGAGATCACTTGAAGACAGGCTGGCTCAACAACTAACATCTGGACCATCTAATTCAAGGGCGCCCTTGGTCAGTAGGGGCTCTTTTTCTCATGTTTGACTGTCATTTTGATAACACTTGCATTGCAGCATCTCCCGACTTTGCTTACGTTTGTTGGTGATCGATAAATTAGGTGACTGTGCTTGATGATGCATCAGAGAGCTAGTAGAATTACGAAGGAGATGACTGTCTTGGCAAGACTTGATGACTGCCTTTGATCTCTTGAACTCATGGGTGCCCCTGGTCAACAGGGGCTCTTTTGATTGCAGCTTAATCATTTCCTTGAAGATCTTCACCTCTCCGCGCTTCGCATTTACCGTTGTAGCTCGACTGACTTGATCACTGTTGCCGATGTTGCGGACGCGTTCATCGTAGCAATTGCTTTCACCATGCCGTGTATACGGGTGCTTGAAAAATTCACCAAGGCATTGATTGCGTAGCAACTTTCTGGTAGCAATGCGTGCATCTTCCAAACTTAGAAAATTTTCAGCATTTTCGACCTTTGAAAATCCCCTCCATCATGAAGCATCTTTTTGAACATTTTTTGCCATGGATTCTTTGTTGAAGCTTTTGAGGCTTAGATTTCACCCCCTGGTATTGGCCATTCTGCCATTAATGGCTGCGAAGGTCCTAGCTTCCTTCTTGAAAAATGAAAATAGACACACTAGAGTAAAACAAACTTTTTGTTGATTTTAACTTTGACCAGTGTGACTGTGAAGTCGATTAATCCTATCAAAATCATTTTCAATCAATTCCGGAAAGGTCCTATGTTTAGGGGTTTTCCTAAACACAGGGGTTTGAAACCCTAATTTTCAAAATTTCAGAATTTTATAGGTATCTTTCTTGAGACAAACCCACAAAAACCTTGTGTTTTGTTTGACCTAAAACATACTTTTGACAACATTTTTACATGATCTAGATCATTTTAAGAAAAATGTCTATTTGAAGCAAAAATTTATTTTGGGTACAACAAACTATTTGAATTTTGGATACCTTGATTTAGGAGATTAAAGGTTAAGTCAAGCTAAATCAATAAGGGGACATTACATTGGTGGTGATTATTCCCCTTGTAAGTCTTCAATGGGGTTGAAGGAGAAGCAAGTAAGAAGCTTGTGCATGAAAATATTTAAAGGCCTGTTGTTTTTCAGGAGGAGTCGGTCATTAAATGAATGTAATTGCTGCTACTGTCAAAGTAATTTCATCAATCCTGCTTCAATTCACAGGACAGAGATGTTTCTAATTTCACACTTTCTTCTTTTTGTTGTGATAATCACACTCTGATCTACATAGATGTTTGTATGAAGGATTTGTTTATTTTCTTAAGAAAAAATTGACTAGAGTTTAGTTCATGAGGGGAGATTTGAGGTTTTTCGTGCTCACTTCAGATGGGACAGGATTGGCTGGATTAATTGGAAAATACTTGTTTACTATTTTCCAGTCCCAGATTATTTTCAAAGAGGGAGGCCAGAATTTTGAAAAGCTTACTAATGAATTTGTTGGTGATGAGGTGGACAATGGCAATTGGTGGAAATCCTTTTGCATCTATAGCAAAATTTCAGTCCTTATCATCTAGCACGGAAATATTGTTTGCAGTTTCTAAAGACACAGTTCTCTGCCAGTCATCAAACCATCCAGTAGACATAATGGGATTATTATTAATAAATCTCAAGGGGTTGACACAGTAACAAGCTTGGTGGCACAGCAAGCTGACATAAGTTGGTCATTTCATATGGTCTAGTACCTTTTATCTTCTTTTAGTAGCCTGATTATTTAGGTGATTAGTTAATATGTTGAGTTGTGATTTGCCTCCTAATTCTTGTCTATATAATAAAATTGACTAGACACATTCTGTGTAAGAGGGACTCTGGGAGAAAGTGAACACAGAGAACTGACATTTGTTGTATCTGGCTGATCACTATTGTTAACTGAATTATGAAAGCTTGAAGCAAGACTTTGCAGGAATATATATATGACCCTGTTCGTTTTCTTAATTTTAGATTTGTGTGCAAAGTCTTAATTAAAGGTTCATGACAATGAGCAGACGCCTCTTTGCAGTTGTAAGCAAACCCTGTAATAAGGGTGCATTTGGTAGTTTTATTTTCTCTTTGTGGTTTGAAGGCATGCATCAATATATCCAAGGGATCTACTTGTATGATGTCAAGACATATCATGAAAGGATAATTTATGGGGTCGTAGATTTTGAAACTGAACTCCAAATCTATATAGTTTTGAATATTAAAGTTGTAAAAGTATAAGGATCTATTTGATCAACAACCTTGGAATTTGGAATGGGTGATAATAAACTTCAAAGAGAAGGCTTTTATATGGAACCTTTGGTGTGTTATAGAATGCCATTGCTTGCTATGAGACTTTTTTTCCTTGTGCTCAGCTACTTCATGTTTTCTCTCTGTCCCCCCATCTCTCTCTTGATGACTTGATTGTCCTTGAGTGAGATTAAATAATTTAAAATCTGATCTTATGAGGGTTTTATCAAATACAAAGAGTATATTTTCCCTTGAATGACAATGCATTTCTGGACCCTTTTGTTTTTATTTTATTTGTTGCAGTATCCTTGCATAAATATTATAATGTTCTTTTACCTGTCAGTGAAGGGGATGGAGGTTGTCACAGAAGTTGAACAAGATCTGCAAGTAGCAAATGTTATTTGTAAGGTAAATTGCACAAATTTTATTGACTATATCTGCTTTATTGCATATTTTGAGATATTTCTGCAAATAATTAATGTCTATGGTCATTTTAACAGAATGGGCGGAGGAATCTATCTTCTTCTATGAATGAGGTTTCACGTGATCTTATAGTAACATCAAATGCAAAAAGGAAACAATTTTTTTTGGTAATCATCTTTTCAAGTGTGTTAATCTCCTTGATTGATTTATCTTGAAGTTTCAACATGTGAAGCATCAAGCATGCAAAAATTAATGCTTTTGTATTTCATAGCATATGCAATTTACATATGTTATGTTAATTAGAGTTGTTTTTTAATTCTGTGTTTAATATGCATTTTTTAGTACTTACATCTTTTTTGCATAGTGATGCCTGTATTTTGATATTGTACAAGTTGATCAGATTTCAACGCTCATGTTACTGATAGAATACAATCTAGTAATTTACTGTAAAGTCAATTGTTTTATAATTTCTCTAAGTAAATAATTAGCTTATTCAGAAGTTAAGTTGAGAGGAGCAGAACCTTTTGTTAAATTAGTGATCAGATAAGTGCACAGAAAATTAATTCAAAATCAGACACAGAAACACAGCATATACCCTGGGAAAACCCTCCTCTTGAGGGAGAAAAACCCAGCAACAAAGATCTCTCTTTTATATATAAGTAATGGCAATAATTCTCTTTACAATGAGGCCAATACAAGGCCAATATCCAGCATCAACTCTAGATGCAATAACAGATGATAATCTGTTCTTCCTTGTGATCTTAATTTGCACTTAGAGAAATTCGCAATCTGCTCTTGAAGGAATTCGCAATCTGCTCTTGAAGGAATTATTCGAACTTGCTTGATGATTGAAGGAAAGGAAATGACTTTGTATATATACACAATGAGAGAGAGGTCGCACCTCTTCATGTACAAAGTCGGCCAAGGTAGAGAAGAATATTATAATTAAAATATATTAAATACAAAGGAGGTCGGCCCTTTTTAGGAATTACATTGTTGCCATTAAATATCTCATATATAATAAATAGCCGATTAATTTATGTCTTCATTCGTGGCTGGAAGGACTAACCTGAAGCTGCCAATCATTAACACTCCCTCTCAGCTAGGGAGAGTACTTCCAGCTGCTCAAGACATATCACCTCATCGTGATGTCAAATATCGCCTCAATGCAATATCAACCATAATGGCTACAACCATGCTATGGTGAACAAGGGAATATCACCTCAACGTGATATTGGATATCGCCTCAACACGATATCTACCATAATGGCTACAACCATACTATGGTAAAAGATAAATATCACCCTAGCGATATTGGATATCGCCTCAACACGATATCTACCATAATGGCTACAACCATATCTATGGTGAGTAAAGGAATATCACCTCAACGCGGATATTGGATATCACTAACATCGACATTCACTATAATGGCTACAAACCATACTATGAAAAGATAAATACCAATTTCAACGGATACTGATATCACTAACAAGATAATATCTACCATAATGAAGCAACCGCTACCATATGGTAAAAGATAAATATCACCTCAACATGATATTGGATATCGCCTCAACACAATATCTACCATAATGGCTACAACCATACTATGGTAAAAGATAAATACAAAAAACAAGGAATTTCACCTCGAACTTCTCTCATAGAGAAGGACTCATAGAATGGCTCACTGATACTGAGACTCTTTCTCAGTCAAGGCTAGATTCTCCACCATACCAAGCTTATCTCGAAAGTATACAGACTTTATCCTGGAGAGAGACTTGGTGAGAATATCTGCAGTTTGCTCATCAGTGCTGATGTACCTCAACTGTACAGCCTTCCACAGTACCATATCTCTGATGTAGTGGTACTTGATCTCAATATGCTTCGTTCTGTCATAAAACACAGGATTGACAGTAAGCTTCACGCAACTCTGATTATCACTATGGATGATGGTAGGCTCCATTGATTGTCAAACAATCCTGCAAGGAGCTTACGAAGCCACACTGCTTCCCGAGTTGCCATACAAATTGCAATATATTTTGCCTCTGCTGTACTTAATGCTACAGATGACTGCTTCCTGCTGCACCAAGAGATCATAGCAGATCACAGCCTGAAGAATATCTCAATCCATATCCAACTGTGCCACACAAGTATCTCAGGATATGCTTTGTTGCAACAAGATTACCATCTTCTTCAGGTTCAGCAGACTCCCTCTGAATCTTCAAACACATGCATCAATCTTCTGACCTCTTCATCCAAGATTGACTGCAACACTTTGAATTAGATAAAAGTTTTCCAACGTACACTTTTGGTTTTGTAGAGAGTTCAGGATAGTCCTCCTCGACCTCTTCCCAGATTACTCTATTCTAAATAGGTTTGCGGAGCTACCAATATCAAATCCAGATGACAGTCTTTGAGCAATTCTGATCTCAGTAGCTGAAGGGATCCTCTAAGGATTTAGCACCTAGCCTTGCAATACAGTAATCTTCACTTCTTCTCAGTGAGTTACAAAACTCCCTCTTGATCCCTGCTTCAAAGATTGCAAAGAAGACTTTTGGAAGTGAACTCCCTCTAACCACCAACTTAGTTCCATGGCTGCAAGTTGTGACTTCACGCTTGAACATTTCTTTGGTTGGCATGACTTCCTCATAAGATGCCTCAAACTTTTCATGGCTAAGCAATCTCTCATCACCTTCCTGCTTCTAGCTGTTCACAAAGCATTTTAGAGAGAGATTACTAACAGTTTACAACTATCCAAGGAAATATCAAGACTGGAATCATACAAGGTTTACTATATCAGGTTATAGCATGAACACATAAGAATTTATGAATAATATTAAAACATGAATAAATAAATCAGCCTAAAGAGAAATATATCAAAAGATCAGCATGAAGGGCTAAAAAAAACTTATCTTTATCTATTTTTGATATAACTCTTTCCTTCCAACTTTTACTCCTCTCAACAAAAGACAATTTGAACAACTGCAAGTTCCTTGAATGCGTTATGCAATTAGCAAGTAGAACCAACTCTCTCCAAGAGTCAAGGCTCTAATCACAGTTCATGCATTTAGAGAATGATATCGATATGATCAACCTATCACAACGAAAATGCAATTCTCTTTTCCATCTCAATGTCACACTCAGAGATCTACATAATTAGTATGAAACAATAATTTCAAAGGATCTTTATGCTAGAGAATACAATTCAAGAGAAACCACTATCTCTCTTTAATTACAAGATAAAAGATAAAACTTAACAAACAAAGAATACTTATCTCTTTAAATATTCTAAAGGATGCAAGATACGCTGCTCTTGAGCACAGATCAACACAACCTTTACGGCTTGAACATATGCCCATGACTTAGAATAGAAATTCCCTAGAATCCTTCTGAGGAGAAAACTTATTCATATCCGCAAATGAAGCATGCTGATTAGGCCTGGTTGGGCAATCCTTTGCATAGTGACCAAACTCGTCACAGTGAAAGCATTGGACTTTGGAGAGGTCCCACTTCTTCTTGAATTCAGGAGCACCATCTGACCCCTTATCTCTATTCCTCTTAAAATATCTTTTCTTTCCTTCCTTTCCTTCCTTCTTCGAGGATTGAGCAGAAAGAACATGAATGTCTTCATTTGTAGAGCTTTGACCAATACCTCTCGCAGCCAACCTAGACTCCTCTTGAATGCAGTCCGCCCTCAAACGATCAAACTTGGTAATTTTCGATCTCACGCTAATTCCTTGAATGAAAGACTCCCAAGATGAGGGAAGACCATTGAGGGCAAGCATGGTCAAATTCTTGTCATCAACAAAATGACCAATGGTAGAGAGCTGATCTCTCAATTCCGAAATCTTCATGAAGTAAACGATGATAGATTCTCCTTCTGCCATCTTCACATGATGGAGTTGTTGCTTCAATGCAAGAGCTCGACTTGTGTTGTTGATTTCGTACATTTCTTCCAAAGACTTGAACATCTCCCTTGCAGTCTTCATCTTAGAGATGATAGGGACAATGTGATCCTTTACGGAATCAACCAACATCTTCTTTGCCTTGATATCTTTC
The DNA here is from genome assembly GCA_007258455.2 of Sequoia sempervirens. Lineage (NCBI taxonomy): Eukaryota > Viridiplantae > Streptophyta > Pinopsida > Cupressales > Cupressaceae > Sequoia > Sequoia sempervirens. The sequence continues at coordinate 123,614 of VDFB02052363.1, forward strand.
TTTTTTCCATTGAACTTTCACTTCCTCATCTGCAGGCTCCAAAACTTTGCTCTCCACGAACTCAGCCAATTCACTTTCTTCCAAAGAGAGCATAATTCTGAACCTCCATGAAGTATAGTTTGACGCTTCCTCAAGTCTATCTTCGATCTTCAATCCGTTCACCATCTTGAATGAAGTAGAGATAGACCAAGAATTAGGATGAAGAGAAGAGAGTACCGCTGTACAGACAAATCTGATCACGATCTTTTTCACACCCGCTCTGATACCATGTTAAATTAGTGATCAGATAAGTGCGCAGAAAATTAATTCAAAATCAGACACAGAAACACAGCATATACCTTGGGAAAACCCTCCTCTTGAGGGAGAAAAACCCAGCAACAAAGATCTCTCTTTTATATATAAGTAATGGCAATAATTCTCTTTACAATGAGGCCAATACAAGGCCAACATCCAGCATCAACTCTAGATGCAATAACAGATGATAATCTGCTCTTCCTTGTGATCTGAATTTGCACTTAGAGAAATTCACAATCTGCCCTTGAAGGAATTCGCAATCTGCTCTTGAAGGAATTATTCGAACTTGCTTGATGATTGAAGGAAAGGAAATGACTTTGTATATATACACAATGAGAGAGAGGTCGCACGTCTTCATGTACAAAGTCGGCCAAGGTAGAGAAGAATATTATAATTAAAATATATTAAATACAAAGGAGGTCGGCCCTTTTTAGGAATTACATTGTTGCCATTAAATATCTCATGTATAATAAATAGCCGATTAATTTATGTCTTCATTCGTGGCTGGAAGGACGAACCTGAAGCTGCCAATCATTAACACCTTTGGTACAAGTTGTTAAGCTTAAAAGAGTCCCGTTAATGTTTTACTTCAAAATTTCATAGAGTTAACAATTACTTTGTAATAAAGATGCACAAGCGTATTATTCACTTGTGATTACCCATTCGGCTTTCACCATGACTAGTTGCAGCTTTACCAATATGTTATTATCCTTGGTAATTATATGTTCAAGCTAGCAACTAGGAAAGATCTTTGCTTCTTATGGAGAGATCCCTCTCTGATTTGCCAAATATTGGTTGTACATCTATGTCCACATGAGACAAGGAATGTAGTGAGTGTTGTGATTCAGAGTTTGACTTAGATAATGGGGAACTTTATTGACATTTCAGTTATTGCATTTGATATTGGATGGAATTAGGATAGGTAGATGGACCACTTCTTTGTGATTTTCTTAGAATATGCAATTTACATATGTTTATGTTAATTAGAATTGTTATTTATTCTGTGTTTTTCATGATATTTTAGTAGTTAACACCTATTTTGAATAGTCATGCCTGAATTTTTATACTATTCAAGTCAATCAGATTTCAATGCTTATGTTGGTGACGAAATATAATATACTATAAAACCAATTGTTTAATAATTTCTCTCAGTAGAAAATTAGCTTATCCAGAAGTGAAGTTAAGAGCAGCAGAACCTTTGGGACAAGGGGTTAGGCTTAAAAGAGTCCTGTCTATGTTTTACTTGAAATTTTTATAGATTTAACAAGTACTTTGTAATAAAGATGTATGGGGGGTATGTGGGTATTGTTCTCTTGTGATTACCCTTGGGCTTTCACCATGATGTTTTTGCACTTTTATCAATATATTAGTCTCCTTGATAAATGTATGTTCAAGCTAGCAAATATGAAAGACATTTGCTCCTTATTGAGAGACACCTCTCGAATTTTCCAAATATTGATTGTCCATCTATGTCCACATGAGATAAGGAATGTGGTGAGTGTTTGATGAGATTGACTTAGATGAGAGGAAAGTTTATTGGCATTTCAATTTTTATGCTTGATATTGGGTGGAAATAGTGTAGGTAGATGGACCAATTCTGATGGTAGTCATTCTGCAATTTGTTTGGTTGCATGAGTTGAAGAGGCTTGGAATTTGTGCACTACATACCTATCAATGATGTAGATATTGGATTTGTAGCATGCCAAACAAACATTTTTTTATAGTTTGGCCTATATTTGTGTCATTGTAGGGTGTTGAGACCCTATTGGACATTCTCTGGCTGCTCTGCTGAAAATCAGTTTACCCAAGTAGAAAATCATGAAGAACATTGTGAAGGGCTGGAAGCATTATTCATAATCCTCATGATAGTTGTAGATGCTTTGATAAAATCAAAGGACATGACCAACCACTTGCACAATCCTTTTTCTTGCCTTGAATGCTATCTTTTGCTTGTTCATTGACTCGATTTGGCACTTAGTGTGATGAACCTTGCTGGCTCAAACCTCAAACCCAAGTATTTTCTTAAGTCTTAGTGTGTTATTTTAGTTTTTTAGAGAAAAGTTTATAGACAAAAGAGAAGGGGCGCACAACATAAATGCTTATAGAATATAAATCTGAGCTAATTTAAGCGAATTGAAATTACAGAAGATAATTAATAAGCTCAACAATGGATTTAGAACTCATAAACATACCCGAAAGCTTCCAGATTATTTATTTAAGAAAGTAGTCCAGTTCGCTAGCCAAGATGGTGAAAAATTGACAAAAACTGGTGTAGGAAGCTGCAGAATGCAAAGTTCAGCCTGAAAACTGTGGCAGATGATGAGTACAAGCCAGACGCCAAAGGAGATGAAGAGAAACCCTCAGAAAGGCAGGCGTTTCTCTTAGGAAGTCCAAACGCCCTTGCACAAGAGCCACGCACTACAATGCAAACAACCAAAATTCCCACTCAGAAGGTATGGCCATGTAGTGAAGTGTCTGCCAGGTGAAATGAAGGCGCCATCTCTCAAAACCCTCTGAAACTGATAAAGGAATTCAATAGGAAACACGAATCAAGCTCTATTGAACCTCTGTATGAAGCTCTCACCACTGCACAAATTCGACTGATCTCTCATAGTCTCAAAAGTGCTCAACACTGAAGAGATTTCGTTCTCCAATGGAAGATTGCTCAAAACCCTGATCACAGGATGAAAGCACAGGAAAATGTCCAAGGCAAAGTCGAAATATTCAATAATGAGTTTCTCATTGCCAAAAATGCTTTATATGGAAAAAGGCACGAATTCCAAGAAAGATACGCCCTTCTTTATATTTTAAATCTTTTAAAATATATTTAAGTCATTTCAATAGTTTTGACTTAAATACTTGGGCGCCCTTTTATATTTTAAGGGTTTAAAAATATTAAATCACCTTTAGAGAATATTTAAGTGATTTAAAATGTATAAAGTCAATTTGACTTTATAATAAAATATTAAGTTAATTAATAACTTAAATCACTCAAATAGGCATAACTTCCACAAATCTTCATAGAATCTTGTGCCGTCAGAAGCTATCAACTCCAGAACTGCCAAGGCCTGCAGTGAGCTAATCCTTGAACTCTGAAAACAAGAACGACCAAGCTCTCTAGAAAGTACCACTGACCCTTTAACCAAACCAGTTAGCCTACGAGAGTCTGAGTAATAAGCTAACCACCATCAAACATGATCATGCCGAAAAAGGGGACATTACACTTAGTGATATCTTAACTTGAGACTAGTCTTGTTAAGTATTTTTCACCCCTAAGTTGATCAAAGAAATCATTGATTCATGGAGTTGGGTGATGGCACTCTCAAATTTCCCAAATTTGAGGAAATTTGAGATGCCCATTTCGAAAATTTGCCTCTACACTTTCAGAAGTGCACTTGAAGAATTTGCTTGAGTGACCCACTTTGGGGGGTCATAATTTGATGCCTATTGATTTTGGTGCAAAACCCCTTTGCAGACTCACTCATATGTCCTATGTGAGTGTACATGTCAATTTTCAGCTTCCCACGATGGGTTTTGTCAGGGTTTCGAAAAGTGAAGCTGGAGGGTTTTGTCAATATTCTATTGTTTGCAAACTTTAAGTTTTGCAAAAGTTACCTCCCGTTTGAGCTTGCATTTTACAACCGGATGATTGTCAAGTCAAAATGATTGTTGCTCTGCATTCTCCATACCAAAATGAGCTCGCATGCTAGTTTTCAAAGCCTCTTGAGTTGATTTGCTATTTTTAGCATATCAAAACCAAATGGAATTTCTTCAGTTTTGCACTGAAACCTTTCTGAGAGGCCAGCTTCGAGCGTCAATAACTTTTGATGGGAGATGTTTCAAGCCAAGCCCTCTTGTACACGTGTTCACTATGCCACAATGATCCACTATGTCTAGTGGCAGTTTCTCAGGAGTTGATTTGGTATTTTTCCAACGAGGTGATTTCATCAGTTTCAATTGGCTTAGAACAATTGTTTGTTGCAGAAAGTCTAAGTAGGCAACTTTGAGAGCGAATAACTCTCACTTCGTGACTCCTTTTAACGAGCCGTCTTTTGCATTGTATTCTCTGGACCAATGGCTACATGCCTACAAGTTTTTATGTCTTCAAGAGGTCGTTTGCCCAGTTTTCAAAGTCGATTCCAGAGCCAACTTGGCCAGTTTTCACCATCTTGCAAACATGTCAAAAGTGAGTTTTAATGAAAACCCAGTTCAAATTTCCACTCTACATTCATTCAAAAGTTGCCTCAAATCAAATTGAGCATGAAAATTGTTTGAAAACGATTTTTTTTTTAGTCGGGCCCACAGGGGACCCAACTTGTGTCACAATTTGAAGGAGCTTCTACTTAGTTGGGTTAGATTGCTTCAAGAGAGCATCATGCAAAAATGAATGAATTAATCAAGGCCCTTATAAGCTATTTCAAGGAGCTGATCTTTACACACCAACATGTTTTAGAGCTATTGGTAGCTGAGTATCAAAGATATACATGTGGAGAAAGCTAAATGAGTTGATATGAAAGGTGGTAAAGAATGTCATGGCATAAGCCCTTTTGAATTGAATGTCAATATGTATGTTAATGCTGAAGGTTTACAAGCTGGTGTAAACTCAGAATTTCATTTTAATGACATGAGGGTGGCTAAATCATAATGGCATTCATTACAAGAAGTGAATTAAAAGAGGATTTATACAAGACTATGTAGCAAAGATGCCATTCGTTGTTTGAAGCAAGATGGGAATCCATCAAAGCACAAAGTGAAGGTGTTGAAAAGGGGCTTAGCAACCTAAAAGTAAATGCTAATGGCGCGGCCTGGAGATAAGCATCCACATTCATCAAAGCATGAATAAGAAGCCTGATGTGAAATGATTTGTTGAAAAGCCTTACAAACTTCAATCAAATGCAAAAAGCGGCTGAGGTTGTATGGAAGGAACGCAACAAAGCTTATGGAGCAGCCATAAGAAGCAGACCCCACACCATTTGAAGAGATCAAGGAATGTAGACCTTCATCAATGCGCAATAGAATTGTTGAAGAGGCTTAGAAACCTCAAAGCAAATACAAATGGAGGCAATGCCGAACGCCATTGTTTTTGATAAGCACAAAATGGATTATTAATAAAGCCCTCAGAGACCTGTAAATGGACGCCATAGATAATGGCGCGCAAAGGATGTTGTGGGAGGACATGCACAAAATGTATTTGTTTGAAGGGATGTAGAGACTTTCGAGCAACTGCTAGAAAAGAAAACAACCAACAAAGCATGAGAAACAGAGGGGCGCACATCAGGAAAGTTTGAGAGGCTTAGAAACCTCTGAACAAATACAAATACGGGACGCTATACCTGCAGCACATGCGCCAAATGAAGCTTTCAATCACACGCATTTGAAAATGAAGAGAACCCATCAAAGCACCAACATAAAGGGGATTGTGATGAATTTGCTTTGCAACTCCCAAACAAATGCAATGCCATCACTGCAGAATGGTTTAGAATCTTTAAGCAGAATGTAATTAAAGAGGGACAACCACAACAACGCAACAAGAGGGAATCAAGGGATGGAGCCACCATGAATACACAGAGAGTTGCAAAGCTGATGCATGAAAAGAAAGAGATTAGGGCAAAAGACAAGCTGAATGAAATCTGACGATGGAGATCAAAGATTGAAAGCAGCCAAATCTTGGTCGTTCCCTGCTGTCTCGGGGATTTAAGATGCCTGTTTATTAATTCTTGTGGGATGGCGGGGTGAGAAGGAAATAAATGGTGGGTCCCAGGTATAAAAATTTAATGCACAACCTATAGTTTAAGTAGCTTGGTATAAATATCAAAACCTTTAACCCCGTTGGCTCGTGGGTGAAAAATGCAAGCTCATTAATTTGAGCAAGATTAGCGAAAACAGGGCACGTGGCAGGTGGAGCCCGAGAAAATTTCAATGAGCGGGCAAAGTTCATGTGTCCGGTGAAATATTAAATGGTTTTGTAAGGGCAGTGGATAATAATAAAATATTTGAAGTATGAAATATTTAAAGGTGAATGTCAGGCATGAAGGGGAGATGAAATCTCAACCCCACCCGCAAGCTCGTGGAAATGAAGTGCCCACTCTTTAATTTGTGCGAGATTGGCGAAATTCCGCCACGTGGACAGGGTGGTTCCCGGAGGAAAGGTAATTTGAAGGCACGAAAAGTTTGCGCGATGCATTAATTAAAAGGGTCTCCCTATATCATTTTAAAGGCATTGTATTAAATTTAATACAAAGGGGGGCAAATATAAATGGTAGGCCCGTGCAAGAGACAAGATATTAAAAGGTAGAATGTTTGAGTAAACATTTACGGGGGCATATGTGAATAAATTACTGTAGTGCAATATTTAAAGGGCTTTATTTTAAAGCCAAGTATTCCACATTTGAGTTGAAGGTGAAACTAGTGGAATAAGATAAAATAGTGCACGTGGGAATATACAGGGAGAAAGTGAACTAAATATTCACTGTGATAAAGTGATTATGAAAATAATAAAATGAACAGAAATGTGAATTTTCACGGGCAAATGGGGCAAAAATATTTTTTACACAGCTGAGTGTAAATGGTGAATTTCATCACATGGTGATTTTTTCTGTTGCTCAACAACAGATTGCAAAGGCAAAATTGCTGGCAAAAATGAGTTTGTTGAAGAAAGATGAGAGAGGCTTTACAAATTGGTGATCAATAGGAGAAAGATTTGCAGCTGTAATCTTCAGATTATTCTTCTGGACTCTTCTATTCTTCCTTTCTTCTTCTATATCTATTCATTCTTCTCTTATTGTGATGGTTCTGAATTGAGGTATGGGGTTGGGTAGATAGAATTGTTAATTCTGAGTCATTTATTTGAGTCTGTAAACTGTGATTTCAGATTTCATGTGCAAATATAGCCAGTTTGTGCAAATGAATCATGCAAGTCATGAATATCTTCAAATTGTCTCCAGATCTGTACATTTTTAGTCATTTGAATTCAATAATACAAGTATTTTTGAGTTTATCATCTTAGATTTCATGAGATTGTTTTGTCTGTTCATTGTTCTATTTCAATGAAATGGTAAAATGCTTTGAGCAGGTGATTGTGACTGAAGTGTGTAGGTTGGATTTGGTAAGCAAAATTTGATTGATTACAGAAGAGGGAATGTTAGTGTAAGACACTATCAGTTGATGCAATGCATCAACAATTCAAATCCACTGGTTGAGTTCAACTTGCTGATGAATTCTTTCTTATGAATTTGACTCCATGGCCCAGAATTAGGCACTAATCTGCTGTTCAACTTAATGCATCTCAGAAACATACTTTAAATTCTAAATCATTTTAAATCCCTGTTGTATGGTGTTGTGTCCTGCTTCCCAATTGCTGATTAAGTGTTGATACACCCAGAATTTAGCCAGATTTGAGGTTGTTAATGCTTTCTTAGTATCTTTGTTGGGAGTTATCTGCTATAAAAAGCAATGTCTGTGTGTAAGTGAATTAAGTTTCAGGCATTGTGTAGGTTGACCCACCTTGGTTCTGCAGAGCCAGAAGTGTAGAAGATCTCAGTCTTTGACTGAATCTTGTTAGTTGGCCAAATCAACCTTTGAGTCTGAGCATAAGACCTTGGCCAAGTCTTTAGGATTCAATTGATCTGTTGATATTTGGAGCACCAACATTGGGTACTTATTTGTTTCAGTTATTTTGTTTAGTGTTTATAATCAATATGGAGTTGCCACATCCCATACTTTTTTTTTGTGCCAACATGATTGGGCTTATGTAGGGTAAATCACTTTGTTAGATGAATGATATGTTTTTGTTTCTTTATCTCATTTTTCTTCTAATTTGAGCATCAATAAGGGGCAGTTGTTTGGACAGGGGCACGACTTGGTTTAGGAGTTGGGCAAACTGTTTCATCACCTCCCCATTTTACTTTTTGAGGGCTTCTTTGAGTAACCTTTTAAAAGGATCTTGTATTCCCTGCTTTCCCCACCATCTGTGACTGCTTGAACCATAAAGGAATGTATTTTGTAGGGCTGCGTGTCTAATACTGTACTTCCTATAGCATGTCCTTGTTCAATGGGACATATGGAGAAAACTGATCTGATAATGTTGATCCAGATTTAATTGGAAATATGGTGGAAAACACACTAAATTGCAGAAACATAATGTATAATGAAAGCATTGAACTTAAGAAGATGAAAATAAAGCCAAGAGACAAAGATGATACTGATATGTAAATGAAAGTGTTGAAAATGAAAGTTAAATGAAAGGAGTGATCCATGAGGAAATATGTGAAGCTACAATAGCTTGATTTTTCATGTGGATGACAATTCTTCTATATCCATATTTGAAAGGAAATGAAAAGTCTAAAAATAGAAAATAAAGCGATGTCTGAAAATCTCAAAAACTATTTGACAAGTGGCCCCAAAAAGGAGTGGAGAGGGTCTTTTGTGAAGTGGAGCATTTACAGTTTTGGATTTTGTGCACTGGTAAATAAACTGCTGTCCTGGCAAAGTGACTGTCTTAAGGGGATTCTGTCCTGAATTACCATCTCAATACCTTCCCCAGCTAAATGAAATCTAAACTAATTTTATCCTGCAATTTCCTGAGTTATGAAGTAAAAAATCCGTAGTTGTCAATAGTAATAATAAATTTCCTCAGTACATTTAGAGGTGATTTTCCTTATTACTAATATTTATTTTGTTGTTGAGAAAACTATTTCCACATTTTCAAATGATTTGTTTGAAGAAGACTCTGAACAGTTAATGTTGTGTTTGTCGGCATTAGAAAGATGCACCTCAAAAGATAGTCAGATGATAATTGTATGGTTTTTCTAGGGGCACATACAGTGGTTGTCTTAGTGCATTTTTGTTTGAAATGGTTAAATGGGGTTTAGGGTATCATACAAGACAATAATCTTGGATAACAATTATCTTCTTTTATCTGTCATCTTTTCCTAAGTTTATTTTGCAATTTTATACAATAGAAGACTCCAGAACTCTAGGTGATTCATCTCTTCCATTCCAATGATTTTCATCAGTATTAACCTATAATGAATCTAATATATCAAGTTTCTTAAATTATTTCTTTTTTGCATTCTTTTTGATGTACGATAATCTTCCTTAAGAAGTTACAAATACAGATGTCTCTGTACTTGTCAAGAATCTAGTCATGAAAATTAACTTTCTGATTTGTTATAGTATTTGTTGTGTTCATTAAGAATTGATTTTTGTTAGTAGGTATGACAAAGGTATACTTTGATGGGTTCAAATTTATTCCTTCTATACAAGTTACTGTTTTCTCCAGTCATGAATATGTCTGTTTTGAACTCAAATTCAACAACTACAGAGTGGTCTTGTAAAATATTGATACATTTATGTATTTTGTGTGAAGCATATAATGGTTTTGTATTTTAAGTCCGATAAAGAAACTATAACCCTGGTAAGGTAACTTTCATAAGGATTTTTTCTCCTGAACTACCGCCTGCACTACTTTCTCACCAAATCAATATTTATAACTTAATTTCTATTCAAAATTCCATATTAATGAAGTAGAAAGAATCTTGAGTTAGAACAGGATAATAATAATTGATTTCTTCTGTATAGTCAGAGGCAATTTTCCTTATTACTAATAATTATATTTGGGTTTAGAATGCATTTTCCAGTTTATCAAATTATTTTTATTGATACATATGATATGAAGATTTACCTGTTTTCATGCTTTGAGATAACTTTTGTCTGGACATTTGATGTAGAATTTGTTAGTTTTAGAAAGTCTTCCTAAAATAAGAACCAGTTGTTGATTGCTTGGTTATGCTAGGGGTACATACAGTAGTCATCCTAGTGAATGATTGTTTGAAATGGTTGGAAGGAGATTTAGGACTTTAGGCAAGATAGTTGTCTGGGATCCATCACTTGCTTTTATCTTTTGTCCTTAATAAGTTTTGGAAAATTTGATAAATATTAAAAAATTCTGAAATCATCTAAATTCTCGTTTTTGTGTTACTCTGAATGCTTCTTTGTGTGTCATCTCTTTCAAATTTCTAGTTTAGCTTTCAAAGTGGTCTATATTGTTGGTGTTTTAGTATAATATATCTGATTATAGTGAGTTTTGTAATTTTTTTTTTTCTGTAAATTGTTTTTTATGTGCGACAATCTTCCTTAAGATGCTAGAAACACAAACTCTGGAACTTGATATGGTTCTAGCGCAAAAGAGAACACAACAATTTGCTATGTTTTTTCTAGTTGTTAATCATGAATTGATTTTTCTTAGTAGGTATCTCAAAACTGTGCTTTTGTGGGCACAACATTGTTCCTTCTAGATAAGTCCTTGTTTCTTTTGGTTGAGATCACATCTCTTTTGACCAATTTTTTAATTTATGGTTAACCGTTCCATATGCAAGAATTAGTGGTGTTTCAGACTCGCAAAACGGTGTTTGCAAGTTTGTATTGACAGACTAATGAATATATACTTCTTGTTAAATAAGAAATATCGAGCTTTATTTTGCATCCATTATAGTGGCTTTACTTAAAGGTTTGGTACTAGCCTTGTTTGTGATTATTTTTGGGTTAAATGCCTTGTTTGTGATTACTTTTGGGTTCAATGCCTTATTTGTGGATGTATTTAAATTTGACTATGTAATTGTTGTAGGATATGCTTCCTGTCTTGTCACAACTACAACATTGTTTATATTTGCGGTCTTCACTAGATAGCCATGTGGATGAAGGGAATTACAGCAAAGTGAGTATTATAAGCTTATTCTCAAAGGTTTATTAAAGTTTGTTTGTCATTGGTATGGGCAACATCAAACATTTCTAATTTCCTATTCATTAGAATGTTTAATTTTTCGGCAGTCTTTATGATCATAGGATGACTGCTGTGCACAACAATGCATTTGGTTACACCAAAGTATATGTTTGAAGCAATAGCTTCATATTTATTGGCCTACCCATTAATCTTGGTTTGAGTTTTTTCTTGCATTGTCCTCCAGGCATTTCAAATCTTAGCAGAGTATTTACAATTATTGGATCATTATTCAGAACTATCTGCTGTGCAAGAGATGAACCGTGGCATAGAGGTACCTTTTATTTCATCAATCAAAGATGTATTCAATGAATATTTCTTTTGCATACATTTTCTGCCTTGTTCATTTTATATAGGACTTGTATTGGCTGAGTGAAAGATACAACATTAATTCTCCTTCATCACTTGTGTACGCGACTTATATTTTGGCAGCAGTACCATCACATGTGATAATTAGTCAGAAATTCAATAATTACCAATAGAGTACTTCTTTTGAAGATATTGGCTGTTTTATAATTACATTTTGTTTCCTTGTAAAGATGAGTAGGGATGATAGAGGTATTTGGAGAATGGGGATAGAGGCTTTATTTGGACACAAGCATCCCATTAAAAGACATTGCCTAAGAGAACTTGTTGTACCCATACAATTTTTTTGTATTTTGTCAACTTTATCAAACAGAAACTTCATTTATCTACCTTGGAGATGTTCCAAAGTCTTGTCTTCTACACATAATTGTTTATAAACACATGAATTAATGATAGAAACAACAATCTATACCAGATACACGAATAAAATACATCTTTATTTGCACATGAAATTATTGCAAAAGAAGACCAAAGATGGTCAGCCAAGGATCAGAGTCACTCCGAATAGATCATACTACTTTGCTTGATGATACACATTTATTTATAGGACTCAATGGTTGCCAAGAAGACACAACCATCAACCAACTGACGCTTATAACTACTCGAAGCCGACAACCAATTAATACATAGTCGGATAACCAATTTTATTGAAACATAATAATAGACATTGTACAATGACTACATCATCCCAAAAGAAAAAGTCTTCTTCCAAACAGCAAGTAAACATTAGGAAAGACTTGCCAAATTGATCATGATATTGTAGACAAAGATCTGTAAACAAACTTGGAAGTGCAATTTGCAAACTTGAATATGGAGTGTTCTTGGCAAAAAATAATGATGACAAAGCCAAAAAATAGAGATTGTGGAGTGTTTAACCAACAAATGATGGCAACCATGGAAGGAAGTTGCCATATGATGGTTGATGACCATACAATGGAGAAACTTAGAAACTGCGCATGTGAAATTTACAATGAACACCAAAACTAGATTGAGGCCATACTATATTTTATGGAGATTGGCGTACAATGCAAGGGTGGTTGTGAACTAGCTGTACGATGCAAGCGATGTTGTGAACTGGCCATATGATGTAGGCAAGTGGTGAAGGCTGTACGTTGAGTGTCCATACAGTGGAGTGCAAAATGAACTGTATGCTACACTCAAGACATATGGTCTACTTTGTTCCCTTCGTCTACCACCTTGCACAAAGCCGCTGTATGATGCAAAGGATGATTGATTCACCAGTGATGAAGTACTGTACGATGAAGAGTGAATGCCTTTACTTGTGTTGAAGCTTTCGTATGCTGTGATCTGATGTTGAAGTCCATACTATGTAGTTTGATGGAGTTTGTACATGGTCCTTTATGAATGGTTGCAAACTGTATTGATGAATTTCCCGTACGATGTATTGAAGATGTGCTTGAGCTTGTTGTACAATTTTTATTGATTGCACGGTGTATTGAAGATGCAACTATCGTTGGAGACTTGGATGTCAAATGGTATGTGGATGCCATACGTTGAAGTGTGAATGCCAGACTTGTCGTACTACAACCATGCTTCTCATCAAAATGATCTCTAGTCATGTGCAACTTCATTGTAGTTGGATCCATGAGGCAAAAACTCAACTCTGAGCTATATCCAAGAAAGATATATTTCAAGGATTTTTTGAACTTTTTCCTTTACACCTTGGGAATGCTTGTGAATGCTATACACCCAAAGATCTTGAGATGTGATATGGAGGGATTTTTCTCAATCCATGTTTCTTTAGGAGTGATGTCATTAATCACTTTTTTGTGTGCCCTGTTCAACAAATACATTGCTACGTGAACTACTTTTGCTTAGAATGCAAGAATTAGATCTGCATCCTAAAATGTACTTTGCATTCTTTCTATGATAGTATGATTATACCTCTTTGCAATACCATTTTGTTGAGGTGTATTTGTAGAGGTCAACTATCTTTATAACATATCCTTTTAAATAGAGTAAGAAATCATTGTTAGTGAATTACCCCCATCGATTTGAGTGGATTTTGTTTGTTGGTTAAACAATATACCCAATTTTTTTTGGTGTGTCAATGACATATAGTTGAAACCACTAGACATTACTATGACTTGGTATCATTGGTCTGCATAGATCAGTATGCATAAAATCCAAAGGATTATGGGCTTGCTTTTCAACAACAGGAATGTGGTTGGATGTTGTTTCTTGATGAGACAATTGGAGTAAGATCAGAAAGAGATAGCCATGACTACTCAAAGCAAGGAGATAGCCAATATCGAGGTGACCAAATTGTTTATTCTAGAGTGTTTTAGATGAATGTGTCTTTTCTATGAAGGCTTTGTCTTCATGTGAAACATCAACAAGTTGAAAGATATTTCCAACCCTTGAGGGACAAGCAACAACTGCTTGATTTTGAGATTTCTCAAATGAGACAACTTCTGACCATCCTATTAATCAAACTCAACTTTCAAATTGTACTCAAGTAATTTGACTCATTGACAAGAAGTTCTTAGAGAGCCTCCGAACATAATTAACTTTTGTAAGTTGACATCTGTGAGTTTTGAGTGGTAGTTATATGTCAATGCCCTAAACTTTATTAAGTAGAAGTTATCAACTTATGAAGTTAACGAAACATTCATTTTCATTTGTAACATGGTTGGAGGCACTTGAATCAACATACCATACTAATGGTGTTGAAGAGGATGTTGATGTTTCTGGAGCATATAGAAAGTTGTCTTCATCAAAATATTTTATAGAAGCATCATTTGTTTGTTACTTGTGAGTCTCCTTCCATGGAGGATTCTTTTACTTGTACCCTTGGTGGATTTCTAGTGTGGCTTTTGTTGTGGCATGATTGTCCATTTGCAAAGGAATTGTACTTGCACTTCTTGAGAGTATGTGTCTTCTTTCCACCAATGATGCATTTCTCTTTTGTGTAGATTGATTGACCTATTTTGTTTTGGGTGGACCAACATGACTTTTAGGCTTCTTTTTTTGTTGTTGTGATGCAAAAGCCTTATCAACATGCATTGTTTCTAGTTTTGATTGTGAGGCTTTTTCGTTGACGTTTCAGATCACACTCCATGATCCATCATCAAGCAATAGAAAGCAAGAAAAGAGAAATAAATAGTTATTGACAGACCGGGCTAGTTAAAAAGAAAGGAGTAAGGGGATGCAAGACCCAAGAAGACATGAGGGGAAGGGAACCATTGATTTGACAAAAAAATACAAGAAAAGAAAGGCAAAGAGCAAAAATCATTTCATGAGTTTTATATGATAAAATGCCAAGAAAAGCATCACACAAAATATCTGAAAGAGAGTGTGTATGGCCAAGTAATTGGGTCCAAGTAAATATATACGAAAATAATGAACAACATAAAACTACCTAAAAGGTGGGCAAGATCGAGAAAGTATACACAGTTACATATATGTGGATATGAATTCAGCTTGAAGAAGCTGCGAGCAAGTGCAATCCATTTCACTTTGTTCCTCTGGGAAGCCTTTGATTAAATTGTATACCGAAAATAATTTTTTTGCTTCATTAAGGCATTTTGATATAAATGGTCAAAATCTTATAAAATTGTTGTCAAAGTCAAAGTCTCTAAAAATGGCAATTTGCTATTCTTAGAAATCGCTGAACGACAAACGGATCATGGGAGTTTTTTGGGTTTATTGTCAAGAGGATACTTGCAAAATTTTGAAATTAGTGTTTCAAGCCCCTATTTTTAGAAAAACCCTAAAAATAAGATCTTTCCAGAAATGGCTCAAAATGATTTTGATTGGTTAATCTTTCATCATGATCACACTAGTCCAGTTAGAATCATGAAAAAGTCAGTTTTGCTCTGGTGGGTCTTAGGACCTCCGAGGTCAACAATGGAGGATGGCCAGCACCAAGTGTTAGAATCTAAGCTTCAAATGCTGAATAGAAGAACCTATGGTGAAAGATGCTCGAAAAATGGTGAACGGCGGAGGGGAATTTCAAAAGTCAAAAATTGCCAAAATTATTCTAAGTCTGGAAAAGCTTGCATGCCTTCTTTCAAGGGATATGCCTGGCAGTCAATGCCTTAGCCAAATTTTCAAATGTCTGTGTATGCAGAATGGTGAAAGCAATCACAACAGTGAACGCGGTCGCATCTTCAACAACACAGTCAACGCAGTCGGCAACACAGTGAATGCGAAGCGCGAAGAGGTGAAAATCTTTGAAGAGTTGCTAACACTGGAGGCAAAAGCGCCCCTATAGGCCAGGGGTGCCCATGAATTCAAAGGTTCAAATGCAATTATTTGGACTTGTAGTTTTGGGGGTTCTCTTCATAATTCTTCCAACTTCGCAATGAATCCAACATCTAGTTCACAGGATTGATCAAATGCTCCCAGATGAAGATAAAGTGGGAAATGCTGAAAGCCAAGAAACTCAAAACTGATGAGGTCTAGAGTAGAAAAGTGCCCTTGCAAGCCAGGGGTGCCCATGATTTTGAAGCACTAGTTTCAGTTTTTAGCTTTCATGATCTCCAGTAGGCCCTCCTTAGATTCAGTCCAGCTTCGAAGTGAATCCATCTGCCAGCTCAGAAGACCTGTCGAACACCGGCAAGTGAAGATCAAACGAACACCCAAAATGAAGGAAAAGTTGAAAACCATGAAAATTGGCTAAGTATAGAGCATAAAGCACCTTGCTAGCAAAAGGCGCTCAACTTTTTGAAGCCTCAAATGCAACTTTCAGGCTTCACAACTTCCAAGGAGATCTCCTTAGAGTTGATCAAGTTTCACGACGACTCCATCATCAAGTTCAACGGAGCAATCAAACATCCAGCGACGAAGATCAAACTTTAGCATTTCGTTAGCAGCTGAAAAGTGAAAATTGTGTCTCAAAAGCACAAAAGCGCCCCTGTAGGCCACGAGCACCTAGAAATTTTAGCCCTCAGAATCAACTTTCAAGATTTGCAAGACCGGTCTTCCTTTTTGGAATTCTTCAGGCTTTTCATTAAACATGTCAGCTTGATCACGGGATTCAACAATCACCGGCAATGACAGATCGAAGCACGAGAGGCAAATTGAAGGAGTTTGAAAATCACTGAAAATTGGTTAACACTAGCAAACAAAAGCACTTTATCTCAAGAAAGCCCCCAAGAATTCAAGCCACCAAAACCACTTTTTTAGGATTTGCAGCTTCCAAGAACATCTTCTCATATTTGATAATGCTCTGCAGTGAATCTAATAGCCAAACCTTAGGATCAATCAGATGTCCGAAATCAAGGGTCAAACAGAGGCAGTTTATCAAGGAAAATTTGATAATTTTCAAAAATATTGTAACACTACCAAAACTTGGATGCCTAATCTCAAGGTGGTGCCCAAGTTAACTTGAGTTCACAATTTTTGAAGACTTTCTCTTCCTCAGGACGTCCCAAAATTTGGGGGATTCCTCCAGTTAATAGCCAATCACGCTAGATAACTCCTAAATCAGGGTTTACATGAGTTAATTGATGCGTCCACCTCCAAATATTATTTATCAAGCATTTGGGCATCTTTTTTCACTATTTCTGTAGGTTGACTCCAAACGCCAAATACAAAATTTTATTCTCTACGACATTTGAAGGATCAAACGACAGGGGTTTTCAATGTTCTTCATATTTTTCAAGATCAGGTTACACAAAAGGACGTCTTTCCAGAATCCATATCTCCAGGGCATCAGTTTTCATAAGCAAAAATATATCATCTTCAGCTTCTACCATTCTGGGTTCTCTTCTTTTTTAATCTTTTCCAAAATTGGAATTTTTTTCCTTAGCTTCTTCTGCTTCTTTTGTCTTGGGGATTCTTGCATGTTCAAGCAAAATCAGTCTTTTCATAGATTTGACCTTCTGGGTTCATTCAACACAAGATTGGCCACAAAACCCACGTGCCAGATTTTTCCAGAAAAGTTGCCTCGTTGCTTCCATTTTTTAGGGTTTTTGAAAAAATCATCCTTTTCAAAAATAGACAAATTGGGTTTATTCGGCACTCAAGTGCCTACAAAACCCACTTAGAATTTTCTGGGAAAAAGTTGCTTCGCTGCCTCTACCTCTGGGGGGTTCTTGCATGTTCATGAAAAAGTCAAATTTTCAAAAATTTGGCATTTTGGGTTCATTTAGAAACACATTCTCAACAAAACCCACGTCTTAGAATTTTTTGAAAAAATTGCCTCTTGGTGAAAGCTATTTTTAGCCTATGTAAAAAAGTTGTTCAAGCATAGTCGTGTGCCCAATCATTCTTCTAGTTTTTCAGTATGCAGTTCTCTCAAATCGAATTCAAGACCAAATTGGTCTTGATTCACGATTTCGTGAAGACGCTCGACACTGACTTCAAGTGAATCCGGTAGTTGATTTGGACACCTTGATAGGCGTAGACACCATCACAATCCAAAACCTTGAACAATCCGATTTACTTGAGGCAGCCTTTTCTCCCATCTTGGCACAAAATATCGAGTTTGTAATTGCTTGTGTCCAGTATTACAACCCTACTTCATGGGAAATTCAATCATTGGATGGGCGAACAATTTGCAGCCTCAAGCCAAGGGACATTGAAAGGTGTTTTGCTATTCCACCATGTGCAAACAACTTGATTGAGTTAGTTGAAGAATGTGAAAAGGTGTTTAACACGCGAAAGGAACAATGTCAGAAAGGTGGCTCAAAGAGAAATGAAACAATTTGCCAAAGAACGTTGGACGTGGTGAATTCAGGGATGAGTTTGCTATCATGATCACTCTACTCAACCGTGTCACGGGTCAAGCAGAAGCACACAAGTTTCAGCCATGGATGTTTTACATCATGTCTCAAATTTTCAACAACAAAGAACATTACAACTGGCTTGCTTTGATCAGTGACACTCTTCACAGCTAGATGACAGGATTCTTCAAAGCCCACGAATTCCATATGATTTCTTAACTCGTATATCTGATAGCCTTTCAAGGCCAATTTAGAGGGTTGAATACCATTGGAACTCTAGGTGTGCAGCGAGTTCATGAGCATTTCTCACAGCCATATTTCATGGTTAGAACGACACTTCAAGCGGGTAAATGACCTTTTCCTGATGCACACAGTGAGGGATCTTGACCATGAGTTACATATACGCTTCTCACCAGAAGCCAGATTGGCAATGGCAGGTTGGGACAATTGGTTCATCCAATTCCCCACATTTTCCTACATTTGTGTATATGATTTCTTAGGCAGTCTAGCCATGCTACCCCATTATCCATCAAATAAGTTGGTATTTATGGAGTTCCTAAGGCAATTGCACGAGGTACACACTTTTCTGCGTAATAAACGCAAGTCTACTACCAACTTTCCTTTTGAGATGGGTATATACAGGTGCAAATCAGTAGCTAACACCAAGTCAATGAGCAGTGAAATGATGAAGCTTAATCTTAAGTTTCTCATAGTAAGGCACTGATATGAAATGACCATGGAGGATTTTTGGTTTAGTTGTGAAGATGAGTTTGAAGTGCGTAGGCGCAATTACAATAGATTCACTCTTCCATAGATCACTGATTTCTTATTAGAGGATGTGGAAGGTTTATCAGATGATGATGGTGAAGTCATACTTCCCACATATTTCAGAGATCACATTGACTCGCAACCACTTTGATCCATTGATTGGTATGCCAAAGAGAGCACCTCCATTGAGGAAAGGACAAGCCGGGTTGTGAAGAACAACAAACTATTCTTGGATAGCAAGAAGACTCGAAAGGTAGTTACTCCAATTACAGAGCCGCCACCGGTTATCACCACACTACCTCCCACTTCTAAATGGAAACGAAGAGTGAAAGCGATGAGCAATCCTCTAGAGGGTACAAAGGGTTGCAAAATGTCATGACATTTGAGGGAAAAGATGAAAGTTGCTGATGTAAATCAGCAAGAATGACAAATGGATACGACCATAGATACAGTTGAAACAGTGCCAGAAGTTGAAGTAGAGCCTCCCAATCTTCCATCACAACTGCAATTGTCTCCAATTCACATTAACTTGGAGCTTGATTCACCAGTTCGTGACATCTCCACACCAACTCACTCATCAGGAGTTGATGAGACAAGAACTAATCCTCCCAACAAAGTTTTTCAAGACTCTTCGTCTTGGCTTGAGAAAATCTTGGGTAGGAAGAGAAGAAAGCCTTCTTACCAATTGGACTTTGTAGAGTTTGACAATGTATACCAAGACACATCTAACAAGAAACTCAAGAAGCAAGTCCACGTGGAGAAGAATGCTTTCAATGAGGTGGTCATTGAAATTGCCACACCACTAGTTGACAAGGACGCCAACGAGGTTGAGGCCGATGATTTCATGTTGGTGAAAGCCAACCTTGGTAGAAGTACACGACAAGCGATGTAAACCTTTTTGAGGTTGCTGCAATTAACTTGAAGGAAAGGGTGGTCAAAGATGGTGAAGACAAGGCAGCCCCTCAAGGCTGAAAATCAGCAGTTGCGGCAGTACATCTCCAAATTGCTTCATGGTACTTTACATGTCACCACTCTGCTCCCATAGATGCTGGAATTACCTGCAAAACAAAATCCGCTGAGTCAGTTGGTTATTTATGGGAAACACCTAAGAGACTGGGTAGAGGAGTTCGTCACCAGGGATAGGTTCATACTTGTAGAAATGTACCAATTGAGTTACAATGCCCACGACCTTCGCTTAGGAATTCAGGAGTCAGAGCAGAGCATAGCGGAGAGGAGACCCAGAGACGAGGTCACCATTTCTCACTTGAGGATGGCATATGATTCAATGACTACAGAAGAAGACAAGGAGAAGGTTTCTACTTGGAGAGAACAACAAATCTTCAAGGTAAAAACATATGAAGCAATCTTTGTAGAAATGACTGAATTCAGACAAAAGGTGGCAAGTGGTCAAGTTTGTGAGAACATTTGTGTCACAAGTCCGTTGCCAGTATCAAGGTGAGGATGGTGAGTACATTGAGTGCGACGAAGTGCAGAAGGAATTTCAGGACCTTATCCATAGCAATTTCAATGGTGACCTTGTTGACTGCAAGTTGAGTTAAGTTGCAGCCATGTCAACGAAGTTTGATGAAGCAGCTGAAAGGAGAAGGGATTTTAGAATCAGATTGTGGATGGCGAAGAGATGCTGCGAAGACATCACATTGTTCAAAAGAGTACTAGTGCTCCAAATGATGAGGCAGTTAACAACTTCTTGGAGGATATGATTGCTTGAGTTGATGAGTAGTGAACTGCCAGTTGAGGCGTATGACATTCTCCAAGAATAGAATTTTAGATCAGCAGTTAACTTGACGCCTTTTCCAAGTTAACTAGCTGTCCTCTTTTCATGCATGTCTATCCTTGGAGATATTTCTTGTATAGTTGGAGTCTTTCTTTAGTTTTAGATCAATTAACTAAGGTAGTCTTTCCAGTTAACTGTTAGTTATCTTTGTTTAGACATAGGAATAAATCTTGTTGATTGGTAAGACTGATTGTTAACACAAGGAGATTTTAGGGTTCCCTACTCTTGTGTTTGTCTATAAATAAGAGCAACCTTGCTCATTATTGTTTAACCATTATTACTATAACAAAATTGCTGAACTTTAGTGCCTTCAAGCTTTGCTAGTCAATATCTGTTCACTTTGTTCAATGTAAAGTTGGTTGATCGTATACTGTATGTTTGTCCTCTTGATACAATTTGCTATCCCAAATGTGTAATTATTGCTGGAGTTTGAGGAAATAAATCTTATGTTGATAGTGCTTTGATCCAAAGTCTCAAGATCTTTCAATATTGTTGTTTTTATAATCTTTATTTCAATCTACACCTCAAAAGTACAATGAGTCTTTGAGGTAATTTTGAGATCAAATTTATTGTTTCATGTTTTGTTTTTATAATCTTTATTTCAGCCTACACCTCAAAAGTACAATGAGTCTTTGAGGGAATTTTGAGATCAAGTTTATCGTTTGATGTTTTGTTTATAATCTTTTTTTCAGCTTTCATTCGAAAGTACAATGAGCATTCAGATGCGTTCTGGAAATAAGTTTGTTTAAGCTTCATGTTTACCAAATCATTTCCCGTTTACTTCTAAATCCTCTTGCTCTGAATTTACTGGAGGAGATAGATGTGTTATAAGTTTAGGCCTAGTTGTAGTTGAAGTTACGAAACCAGATAAAACATACTTGAAGTAGCATAAAGAGCTCTTCCTTTATGTTTGTCTAATGTAGAAGCATAACTAGCATGACCTTTTTCCTTTTTCTTGGTAGATTCTTGGTTTGATGAAGATAGAGATTCAATGACCACTTTATTACTCTTCTCAAGAAGATGTGTGAGGGGATCAATCCATTTCTTCATACATTTGTGTTCATCATGACCAAGTTTCTTACAATAAGCACATTTTACCTTCTCCTTCTTAGATTTTCCTTGATTTGAAGAAGGTTAGTGTCTACATCTAAAGCATTCTCTCCTTGATTATTTTGTTTCTTACTTTGTTTGCCATTATCTTTCTGATCTTTAGTTGTGTGAGAGAAGTAGCAAAATCATCCAAAGATGGCATCTTGAATTGAGACACAAGTGCATCCTTAGTAGCATAGAAGGTAGAAACAAATACTGAATATTCAGAACTTAGCTTTGAGAGAATACTTAGAATCAGTTGTTCATCTTTCTTAGTGATTCCACATTGTTGCAACTGTAGCCTATGTGATTTCAATTTGGTGAAGAAATCTTGAATTGTGTTGAAGTTGTTTGGATTTAAACTGATTAGTTCATTCTCCAACATATGACCCCTCATAGAATCTTGTGTGCCAAAAATGTTAGTTTTAGGATCAGAAATGTAAGCAATAAAAAATGCAACATAGTGAACAATGAACACAACAAGATACCCTGGGAAAACCCTCCTCGAGGGAGAAAAACCCAAGCAAAATATATCCCTTATATATTGAATGAAAAGAGCAGAAATCTGCTTTACAACTTGGCCAAACACAAGGCCAATTTGATGTAATGGATGATGGCATCTCTCCTAGATGCGAATATACAAACACATATGATTTCTCCTTGACATCGATTTGCTTGAAGCAATATTATGATCTGCTTCAAAAGTGCGAACTCCCTCCTGAAGTGTGAATTGTTTCTTGAAAAATCGAATGATCATTGCTTGGTATATATACAAATCAAAGGTGTCTTTTCATTAGAATCAACCTCTTTCACAAAACAAGGCAACTTTTTGTTTGAGTCGGCCCATAAAAAATAAATTAATATTTATAGTAAGTCCGACTTGCTTTTATTTATTCATCATTTATTATTTAAGTTCAAGAGAAAGATATCTCTTGCTGCTATAATATCAACACTCCCTCTTAGCTAGGGAGATATCTTTCCAGATATCCATGTCATGGAGTCTCTCAACATGACACCCACAATGGCTACACCCATTTGTGGAAAAGAGTTCATCACAGAGTCTCTCAACGTGATATCGTCATGGAGTCACTCAACATGACGTCCACCATGGCTACTCCCATGTGTGGAAAAGAAACATGTGCACAAGTGCCCATCATGGAGTCTCTCAATATGACATCCACCATGGCTACTCCCACGTGTGGAAAAACACAAGTACAAAGGGTTCATCACGGAGTCTCTCAACGTGATGTTGTCATGGAGTCTCTCAACTTGACGTCTCATCTCAATCTCAGAGATGAACAAGGGCTCACACCTCATATTTCTCCATCTCAAAGAAATATACACTACAAGGGCTTTCACCTCATATTTCTCCGTCTTAGAAATATACACAAGGGATTTCACCTCACATTTCTCTGAGAAATATACACTATAAGGGCTTTCACCTCATATTTCTCCGTCTCAGAGAAATATACACTACAAGGGCTTTCACCTCATATTTCTCTGTCTTAGAGAAATATACATTACACAAATCCTCATGATGAAATGACTCCCTGTGAAGCTCCAAGTACTTGCATCAACCTCTTGACCTCCTTGTCCAAGGTTGCCTTTGTTGGTTTGTCAGACTCCTTCTGAATGTTATTTCCTCCTCTTTGAAGAAACTGATTGACTTTAGAATAAGAAACCTTCTGAATTGACTTTAGAACTTGGCTCCTTCTGAGATGTCCTTATGTCAATTTCCATAGTAGAAACCTGTTGAGTAGATCTTAATTTGCAATCTCGAGCACAGTGACCATACTTGTCACACCTGTAACATTGAATGTGAGAGAGATCCTTCTTCGGTTCTAGGGAAAAATCTGGTTCTCTGTCTCTATTCCTCTTTCTTCCTTTGCCTCTTTCTCTAGAAGTATGTGTAGCAAAAACTTGATTTTCTACATCATGATAGTTTCGCCCAATTCCTCTTGCTGCCAACCTAGACTTGTCTTGAATACAATCAGCTCGAAGACGATCAAACTTGGGCAACTTAGATCTCCGACTGATGCTTTGAATAAAGGGTTCCCAAGATTGAGGAAGACCATTTAGTGCCAACATAACAAGATCTTTGTTTGCAATTATATCCCCAATAGTGCTCAACTGATCTCTCAAATTAGCAATCTTCATAAAGAATGAGATGACTGAATCATCTTTAGCCATTTTTACATGGTGAAGTTGTCTCAAAGCAAGGGCTCTGCTGGTGTTGTTGATCTCATACAATCCTTTTAGAGTATCAAACATTTCTTTAGTTGTCTCCAACTTGGAGATGATCGGTACTAGGTGATTCATCACAAAGTCTATCATGAACTTTCTAACTTTCGTGCTATTTTTCTTCCACTAGATTTTCTCAGTATCGTCGGAAGGCTTGGGCATATCACTTTCCAGGAAATCAAGAAGATCATTCTCCTCTAATGCAATGAGTACCCTGGGTTTGTAAGAGTTGAAGTTTGAGGCTCCATCAAGCCTATCTTCTACCTTGACATCGTTCGCCATTTTCTTTTCCGCACAAATTCACCTTCAAAGATCCGCCCTTAGGTCTGAATAAATTGCAACCTTAGATCAACAATTCTTTGCCTTCAAGATCTGCCCTAGATGAAAAGTTGACTTGACTGCTTAAACAAATCTGATTAGATCTTTTCTTAGACCCACTTTGATACCATGTTAGTTTTAGGATCAGAAATGTAAGCAATAAAAAATGCAACACAGTGAACAATGAACACAACAAGATACCTTGGGAAAACCCTCCTCGAGGGAGAAAAACCCAGCCAAAATATATCCCTTATATATTGAATGAAAAGAGCAGAAATCTGCTTTACAACTTGGCCAAACACAAGGCCAATTTAATGTAATGGATGATGGCACCTCTCCTAGATGCGAATATACAAACACATATGATTTCTCCTTGATATCGATCTGCTTGAAGCAATATTATGATCTGCTTCAAAAGTGCAAACTCCCTCTTGAAGTGCAAATTGTTTCTTGAAAAATCGAATGATCATTGCTTTGTATATATACAAATCAAAGGTGTCTTTTCATTGGAGTCGGCCTCTTTCACAAAACAAGGCAACTTTTTGTTTGAGTCGGCCTATAAAAAATAAATCAATATTTATAGCAAGTCCGACTTGCTTTTATTTATTCATCATTTATTATTTAAATTCGAGAGAAAGATATCTCCCACAGCTATAACATCAACAAGAAAGAGATTCTCTCTTTTTCCATATTTCATTTGGAGTTTTCAAAAAATCAATGTGAAAGAGTAAATCAGGAGATACAGACACGCACAATTCTCCATATGCTTTATCACATTTGTTAAACCACTCAGGTTTATCTTCATTTTTAGTTGGTTCAATTTCTAGTCCCATTACTACTCTATGCAAAACAAGTCTTCATAAGTGAATATCAATTTTTGATTACCACTCAAAATAATTGTATGTAGTTTAGAGTAGGAACTGTTATTGATGTCATAATGAAGAAATGCAGAAAGAAAGTGAACACAAGAATGCCAAAAACACCCCCACCCTTTTCACTAGTATCAAAGATCACCCTTCCAAATATTATAAGGTTGGCACTTTATAATTTAGTGCATGTACAAAGTCTTTTCCAAGATACAATGCTCAATAGGCTTAAAATAGCCAAAATTACAATTTCTGATACAAAATAAACCTGAGACAATCTGAAAAAAATTAGCCTTGTGGCTGTGTAGTGCTCTCCAAGGCCTTTCCAATGCCTATTTGTTTCCAAAAAACTGAGCACCGGGGCGAAAGTTATGGCCTTTTGAAGAAATTTTCACCAAACAACTTCAACCTGCAATATTTGGTAGAAAATGGAAAAATTTCTTTTCAATACCTCTATGGATGGAAAGTGTTAGTCTCCAGCTTTATGACAATATCTTGTTTGCAGAAAATTGACATTGTGGCAAAAATTTATGAATTTTTTAAAAATGGCTAAATTTAGCCTATAGTGGTGACCCTCCCAGCAAAAAAAAATTTGTCAGAAAAAACAATTGTCTAAAATAGACAATTTTTTTATGAAAGCAGGGGTTTTGGGCCTTCTAAACGCAATAGCAAGGTCTGTTTGGGTAAAAAATGCTTCAATAAAAAGCTATTCGCCAAATCTGAGCTTCAAACCCTCGTTTGCAACTATGTCAAATGATCTCCAATTTGGATGAAATAAAAGCCAATTTTGACTTTCTTGAGCCTTCTGGACGTGTTGGAACAGTCAAAAATGTTGCCAGTATAACCAAAAATGTTGCAATCACTCGGATATCACAAAACACATATGCAATATGAAGAGGCTATTAGATCTTTGCAAATCCTTTTTGATTCTCTAGATTGTTTAAAATGCAAGAGAAGCGCATATGAGATTTTACAAGATCTTTACAAGAAACTCAATCTCTCAATTAGGTATTTATGAACTTAGATTTCTCAAAACAAAAGCTTTGATACCATGTTCGAAAGCTGAAATAGATTGAATAACCCAAAGAATTTTTTAGAAAAAATCACAGTTACATAAATTGGAAAAACATAAGAATGCAAACTAGGACTCTGATAGATTATGCAATGTCAATGTGATAATATTGCATTAAGAACTTCCAAGCTGAAAAGATACAATGCAAAATATTGCAAGAAGATGTATGCAAGAATATGCCAATACAAGCTAGGGAGTGAGTGTATATAATACTTAAGACAGGAGGTAGGTGGCAAATCCAACCAATAGGAATCAACCACAAAAAGTGGAGATGGACCGCCAAAAGTGGAGGATGCCACCAAAAGTGGAAAGTGGTTACACCCTTTAAGAAAGGGGACACAACACATTTATCTCCTTGTCATAAACTCACTTTATTATCCTAAGCAAGCTTAATTAAGTGTAGGAAAAACCTAGGACTAAGGGAAAATAAATTAACCCTCTAGGAAAATAAAAACCTATTGTAGGAGAGGGGGACCACCACGTGCAAGACACCAGGTCACGGAGGGTTAAGACGCGAGAGGCTGCCCTAACTTACCTCAGCTAAGTGTATTGTTTAGGGTATGAGGATGAGAATGATGAGGACTATGATGTCCTACAAACACTCTGCAATCTCGAGTTTTAAGGTGGGGCTAGGCGAGTTAGTTTTTAGGTCCAACTCTGTGCCTCAGGGAGCTCTCTGCCCGGGGATGTCAGCACGGACTTCGAACAATAGTGCGGCGTGCTGGTGTCTCAGAAACGTGCTGTAGTTCGTACAGCCAGATTACAACAAAGACAAGGTTGGACTCGTTAAAACGACTAACAACCTAGCTATTTGACTAAAAGGCCATAATGATACTAGCAAGTAAACAAAGTATTCTCTAATATTATGAAGTAAATAAGCAAAGGTGATGAAGATAAGGGGAATCTCACCAATGAACTCGTTCGCCAGCTGATCCTCTGAGAGCTTGCACACCTACACACAACAAGAGAGAGAATGTTGGGTGGTTGTATAGGGGCCTACCTCAGTCAGATCCCCGTTTAGGTGTTCCCACCTCCATGGACAGCCAAAGGGAGAGAGATAAATAATTAACAAGAACACAAGCACTGCGAAAATGCTACTCAACCAAATGATAGAGGAGAGGAGAGGGAAGCTTACCACCTCCACCAAGAGCACTCAAGGCTGCTTGGGGGGGAAATGAGAGGAACTCAAGCCTCTACTGTAATGGCGTGGTCCCCAACTTTCTCTACCGATGTGATGAAGTGTTGTTTTGCTGCTATGGAATGCTTGGAATGCTTGGAAGTGAGTGAAATGAGCTTGTGAGAGTGAGAGTATGAGAGCCAAGTTTGCTCAAAAATTCTTCCAACCTTCAAATGCAAGTTCAAAGACTGAATATGAAGGAATGAGAAGGAAAAACGGCCATATTCAGGTCGGTCGGCCGAAGGAGGTGTTACAACTTCACTGCCAATGGGAAGAGTAATGCCTCTGTTGGCTCAGCCGTAGGAATCTGCCAGGGACTTAAGTGTGCCGCGCAGACGTTTGCGCGCTGCCCGGGTGTCCCCGACAGAAATGCCTCCACCGACACACAAAATAGGCACCACATGGATCACCAACAACAGGCTTAAGTGGAATTAAGCCTCCGACTTCGGTTTTCTAAAGTGTATAAAGGCAAAAAGGGGAATTGCGCTTAGCGTGCAAACTCGCTCTTATACACCTACACTAACAGTATCCATTTTGGGGGTCTTAAAAAATGGCCATATCCATATCCGTGTCCATGCAACTTTGAATAAAAGTGTTAAAATCATAGCAAAAAAATCCACTCTTTTACTAATTGAATGGTATAAATATTAAAATTTAAATGCTTTTACCTTATAAGATGAATAAAGTATTGAAATGTACTAACATGACTTTCTCTAGAAGAAATTGTCTAATTTTTTCACTTCATTTAAATATTGCATTTGAGAGTAAATTCAGCCTTCCTCTTATAGTTAATGGTTGAAGCTTGATTGCTATGAAGTGGTAATATTATTCGTTCTGCATCATGGAAACTTAATTTTTGTGAAGAGACAAGCTAGTAACAATGATGACTGTGACTGAAGAAACAACTCCATCTTATTTTTCAATTGCAGAACCATTGCAGTTCTCTTTCAAATTTTGTGTTCATGCCTGAAGTGCTTGTTTGATGCAACCGGAACCATATTGGACATTCTAATTTTATCAGTATGTTACTTATTTTATAGGCCCCTTTTTGAATTATTTGCGGTGTTTTTGGAGACTGATCCAAATGAAAAAATTATTGATATCTGAGTTACATATTAAGGTGAAATTTATGTCATTGTTTTTGACAGCTTCTCTGGTTGCACAATGGTTAAGTTCTTTCTGTAACCCCATTGTAATTTCTGTGAACATAAACTCAGTACTGCTTTTGCTAATAAGAGCTGTGAAACGAGGGGTTTCCATAAAATATTTGACACATCTAAAGTTAATTTCATTGTCAATGAACATTTACAGTGCTTATTTAATAAGAATATGGCATTATAGCTCTTTTGTTTGTTATATGAATATAGCAGTATATAAGTCTGTTGGTTATAAGAATACAGCAGTAGATAAGCTCTTTGTTTGGTACGTGTCAAGTGGCTTTATGCACAGGTGCTTATAAATTTTATGTGTGAAATACTATTTGGAAAAAATTGCCATATCTGTGAGAAATCTTGTAGGAAATCTCCTTTGTCTAGTATGAATAACTGCATGGGTACTCGTTTGAGAATCATACTAGCATAAAATTATATGTTTACTTATATGTTTTACCAAATAGTTTGTCTTCTTTCAGAAGCATTGTTATTCTATTGTTTTTGGGTTTGTATAGGCCTGGCTGACGAGGACATTAGAGAAACTTGATACATTACTGCTTGGAGTTTGTCAGAAGTTCAATCCTGAGAGCTACATTATGGTTAGTATCCTAATTATCTAGGATTATATTTTCTTTTGTTCTTGACTGGGTAGTTCATTCTCGATTTCTGTTTTTCATTTTCTATGTTCAATTGAATATACAATAATTGTATATTAGACACTGATTAATTGCTTGTAAAAGATTCCATAGATTGCACACTAACTGTCCTTGTTTTCACTGTAGGTTCCTTATCAGGCATATCTATAGTATAAACAGATAGGACTGTAAGGTGCCTGACTATTTTTTTTAAATTTTTGACAAGTGTTTGACAAAATGCCAGTACTGAAATATTCCATTGGATGTATATATATATTTATTATAAATGTTTGACAATATAAAAATGCACATAAATGGCACTCTTCTAATTAAATTCAAGATTTGGATAATATATGCACTGCATAACATTGATCAAGTCTTGATTACATCAACATTCAATTCATACACAAATATTGCAATTTGGAATGAATTCTGACCTTTAATATTGGCTGGAATGATATTATTTTAAATAGCTCCTGATATACCACAATAGGCCTGCAAAGTGAGGCTGGTTGACCTCTGATTTGGTCTTAACAACTGCTGCAACCAGCATACAAACTGCTCTTCCAAAGGTGGCGGCCCCTTTTTATCGTCTCCAAATCTCTTGTAAATATGGAGCAACTCCCCTCATCGACTGGATGCTGCCCTGATTGACTTCCACGTCCCTTGCAAGCTTCCAGGATTCTCCTTTGACTGCTGTGATTTCTTTTTAAGATTTCCCTTAATTTCTTTTTGGAGGTTGCAGCTGGTATTGGATTGTCCCACGACCTCTCTTCCTTCAGCAAAACCACAAATTTTTCCCACATGTCCCTCTAAATAGGTGGCTGACCAAACATTTTCATTGCCTTCTAAATTATAATTGCTGCCTTCTTTTCCCTGCCACAGCCTGCCTTGGAAATGACTAGTAAATAGGCTGTTCTGATTTATTCCATAGTTAATACCAACGCGCTCTCCATAAAATCTATTAAAAGTTTGCTTGCAAATAATATCGGAAATGATTTCTGACTCACTTTCTAGACATGGTCACAAACTGAAGGAAATATTAATTCAATACCTGGTACAAGTCTACTCAGTCTCCAAACATTATTTATGAATCCACTTCTAAATTGGCTAGGAGGGTTTCCGTCCTCGAAACCAATCTTGCCGTAAGGTTTTCATCCTTGGATAGAAGATGATCAATTGCTCACTTCTAAAGTTGGTGTTTATAAAATGAAAATACCAAGAATGAATTTTCCTTCTCAATTCTCCTCTTTATACACCTTTTCCGAAAATTATAAAATATAATTCATTTTCCCACCTAAAGTGACTTTATAATTTAACTTTATATTTTGGGCCCCCATAAAAGTCACTTTCAATTAAACTGTCCAATTTCATAAAAAAAAAATTAATTAAATATAAGTGGCCTGAACTTTAGACAACTTAATTTAATTAATTAATTATTCTCTTTTTTCCTCCTAATTAGCCTACGGGAATTAAAATAGGGTAAGGCTCTCTGTTTGGCACTTACACTTGCAAATGGGATATTACAAGGACGTAGCTAATCTATGCTATGTTTAGATGAATTTTTCCTTCAAAAAATTTTGGGCATTATGAGTGCTTTGTATTAAAATGTTTTCAGTTACAAATCATTTGATGAGTAGCCCACTATCCATCTAGCGGAAAGTCAAAATGATGGTTTATTATTTCACTACTACAAAGTTATGAAAATTGTTTGAGATAACTGATTGTTTTTAATGTTATTGAATGTAATATTTTTTAAGTCACATGTTGATAGAACGTTATAATGAGAGCCAAGCTTTGCAATTTTAGAAAATAAAAATAAATGTATTAGAAATTATTGTGGGTCTTGATTTCATTTTTTATATTTTATTGAATTTAGTTTAGTTTAGTCTTTTGCTTCTGTCCAGTTTGTGGATGAAGTAAACTTGTCCAACTTTGTGTTTGTTAGTGACCAAAGTGCTTTCTAGAAATGCCTCAAGAATCGCGTGTCTTGATTATAGATGATGGTGGATGGTAATTCAAATTGAACCCACATATTTTGAAGTTATAGTTGAGCTCTCTCTATAGCTGAAATGGACTTTTTGTAAGGAATAATAATTTCCATAGTGGAGAAGTTATCCACCACCACGTACACAGTCATTACTCTTGTAATAGGTGAATTTAGACATCCGGTCAAAAGCATAAAAAATATTATTGAAGGGTTGTAGTTTAATTGATTGAGTATACTTGGAGAGGAAAGATGATGGTATGCTCTTTATTTATACCATCCATCAAGGTTTAAATCCTTTGAAGGTACAATTGGGCCAAGTTCAATCTATGGGTGACTTTGATAGATTGAATCTCTTGCTAATGAAAAGTTAGCTGAAAGACAACTTCTGATTTAGACAAACCTAATATATGTTTTGAAAGTATAGTTGAGCTCTTTCCAGAGCTGAAATGAACTTTCTGCAAAGCATAATAATTTTCATATCGGAGAAGCTATTGACCACTACATATAGTCATTACCCCTTTTAATGGTGGAATAACCAGACAGAAAGTCAATGGAAATGAGTTCAAAAAGCTATGTTGAAACCAGCAAAGACGTGTACATAGCTTGTCTTTTGTCAACCAATTTGGATATGGTACATGCATGCAGGATCAAATATTCTTGGTGAAGTATAATCAAAGGTGTGGCCAATAGAAGTACTTCTGCAGTACCATGTGGGTCTTCTCAACTACAAAGTGTACTATAACCTTGCTAAAAGGAGCCTTGTGTATGAGTTTCTACCACCCTTGCTTCTACAGTACACACAAGTGTCCAAAGTGATATAGGAGTCTATTTTGCAAGAATTTTAGAATTGCTTACCAATTCGTAAGATTTGATAGATTTTTGAGTAGTTTGCATATGATGCATACAATTTTGTTCATGTGTCAGTTTCATGTCCATTTGTCAAGCACAGTGAGGAGAACATGAATCAAATGCTAGCCTAAACAATTTACTATTTGATTAGAACTTCTCTTGTGCTTGATGTTGAGGTGGAATTGGTTGAGATGTGATGACCATTCATGATGGTGTTTGTGTGGATCATTGTTCTTTTCCCAGTATGTAATGTCTCTATTGTTTACATGTCTAGAAAATGGCATAAATCTCCTTCTCATATGTGGGATATTGCAATTGATGCCATGAAGGTCTAATTGTGAAAATTGTATGGATGGCCATGTTGAGTGAAGATTGCCTTGAGTGCATATTTGGAAATGTCAGTTTATATCCCAAATGGTTGTTGAAGATGTAGAAGCACAAGCATTGATGTGGAACATAGCCTACATTTTTGGTTATTGAATATTTTTCGTTGTGTGATAGACTAGATGAATGTTGGTCTTGTGCCACCTCTAGTGATTTGATTCAATGCCTTGGTGACATGAGGAAAATCAAGTACTAGCCTCTTCTAGAAGTTTTCTGTCCCCAAGAAGTTGCGAAGCTTTGTGAGACTCTTTAGTATAGGTCATTCTTGGATGTTATATTTTCTCAGTCATTTTATTTCACTTAACCACTTTGTGTAGTGGGAGTTTTCTATCTTATTAGATTTATAGAGTTCCATTGATCTATTTTGGTGATTCATGGAAATGAATAGAATATTTCTTTAATGCTAGGACATTTATTTTTTCATAAATTGCATGTGAAAGGAATATGCAGAAAACCTCTTGCTTATTCAGCTGTTTCTTGGTAAATCCTTTAAATTACAGAAGCGATTTCTTAGTTTTTGCTTGTGAGAGTATTGAAAGGCACATGATATGGAAATGTTGTATGAAAAAGATAATTTGTAAACTAATGTGAATGATTTGAGAAATTTATTCCATGCAGTAAAAATCAGAAACAGTATGCCTGTGCTTAAGGCTTCTTTGATGTGACTTATAGCATCATCCAAGCTGACTCTCATCTATACGGAATTCTGTTCTTTATCATAAACACAAGTCAGTTTCCATGGGTTACTGTAAACTCTAATACAAAGTTTGTTCAGGTGGCTGATGCCTATGCATTGATTGATGACATTCCTGGGTTTGCGGAAAAGTTACAGAACGTTTTTACACAGATTGTATTAATGGAAACACAAATGGTTCTGAAGGATTTTGTATTTCAGGTGAGTTTCTCAGTTAGTTTGTTCTGCATTAAGATGATATTCATCCTTTCAATGATCTGCATTACGCATTGCAAAAGTTAACTGGTATCCAAGTTGATCTCCAAAAATTTGTAGAAGCTGAAAAGTAATATGGATATAAACAAAGTTTAATCCTTTTAATAGCTGTTTCCATTTTTGTGCCTTCGTTACATCAACTAAATTCTTGACTAGTAAATATTATCAATTGACATTTTCTTTCCAGGCCATCTATATTCTGAATCTATGTTATATTTATATGAGCATTTGATGTGTGAAGTGGCTTACATATTGTTAGCTTCAATCAAGAACCTTAGGCAATTACATGCTACTTTTTCTCTCAGTGGGCAATTAGTTGTTTGAACAAAGCCCCATATAACTGACACACTGCCAGTAACTCTAAGTTATTCTTACAATCTCTTAGTGGCCAGAACTGCTTGATTAAAATTGCATGACAAACTGAACAGGATGCTTTGAGTATCAAATATATGGTTATTATTCATTTGTCGGAAATAAATAAACTTTCTATATATTCAATATATATAATGTACATGAAAGGACATACTTAAAACTTTAAAAGAGATAAGAGAAGCATCTCCTCCTTTAGTTCCTGCTTATATCCAGTTGAGGATGGGAAACCCAGTTTACCAAAAGGAGGCAATGATCTCTCAATATTTCCTTTGGGTGGCCTTCCTTGCTGGCCTATAGATCCAACGGCAATGCTATGTTTGTTGGGCTCTTCAATGTCTGGAATTTATATTTTCTGTGACTCAGCCCCTACTTTACTTTGAAGAATCATTATCAGCTGTCTCTTGCCATAGCTAATTTAGGATTGGCTGGGAATTTCTTCAAAGCTTTTCTCCTTACTAATTCATGTAAGGTGCAGTTGAAAATAAATGAGTTGATCCTTGGACACTGAGTGCTTTTCCTTGGGTTCTGCTCAGGGGCTTCTTTTGCCAAACGGCCCTCTTGGAAAACTGACTCAAGTGGGGTTTCAAAAATTTGAATTGTAAAGGGCACTAAGAAGCCAAGGAGGTGGTAAGTTTTTGAAAACCATTAAGGTAGAGCTTCTGTATTTGAAGATCCTTTGGTTTGTAGGTTTTTACCATCTTCAAGATCTCTTCTCATGCAGTTTGGGTCAGGCATCCAGCTTTGCTATCAAATTTGTGGTGACCCTGTGTTTGAAAAATCTAACCAGCTTGTTTTTGTACCATCTCTTGGACTACATTTTGTTTAGCCTGCGATAAATTTTGTATGTGAGTTAAATCAAGATGTTTTTTTCGGAAAGTGCATAAATTTTTGAGAGGAACTTGAATATGTAAAATATCTAACTTTGGGTGCCACCAAAGTATTGTTTTTGGCTCTGCAAGACAAATGAATTTATGAGGGCAAAACTGTGTCCGTCAACTCCAAAAGTCACTGAGCTCAAATAACTGATCTTGGCGATGAACCAAATCCATTTATGGATCACATTACCCAATTTGAAGACTTTTGGTCCCACCAAAGCTTACTGTTAAATATAGAAGAATTTTTCCTCCATCTCTCAAGCTTTTATGTGCATATGTTTGGAATATGACTCCCTTACATCTCCCTGTTCATTATCTTAGGCGATGCTTAGTACTAAAATTCTTAGAGATAGAAGGTGTGGTGTTCTGTCACACTTGAAACCTGCAACTGTAAAAATAATTGATGTTCTTGGTGTCCTTCCCATGGCCATCTCAATGGCAGTCATTGCTGCTACAACTTTTCACTGTTGGCTGAAACTCTCAATACTACAAACTCTATGATGCACAAGACATACCACTATGGTTGCCATGAGTTAGAACCTATATCACAACAATTGCTATGATGGCCTCTTCATGTTACAACTTGCCGATTCATGCAACTTGCTGCCATGAATGGCTTTCCTTTCTACTGAAACATATGTTACAATGAAGGTCAACATTAAAACTTTATATTTTTTATAATCTAGTTGAAGTGCTACCAGGCATGCAACAATAATTGAAATGATATGGATCCTACAACTATGCACATGCTACAGTTGTGGGGAGATTTATGCAAAATACAATGGTAGCTATGTGACCCATAACTGTGATGTTCCTTTCCTTTGCTAGAAGTGGATTCTCAACCTCTTGCTATCCAAAGCTTCCTCTCTTGAAGTGCTTTGCTTCTTTCAGCCTACTTGGTTCACACAACAAGTAGCGAGTACTTTGCTGCTCCTGCTTGCCATTCCCAAGTGGTTGCATTTCATTGCCATGCTCATTCATGATAAGCAGAGTGCTTCCCTTGCCCATACAGGTGGTGTTAGCTTGCTTTGCCATGCCAAACAACAAGTGGAACATATTACATGTCACAATGAAAAAATTGCCATGAAAAGATATGCATGCTTACAATGCTGGAAAATGTCCATACTGTTATCCATGCTTACTGATTTTTTGGGTTTTGTCAGAAGCCATGTAACAAACGATGTGACCTCATGCAACCAAGCAACCCCTTCCTTGTTATACTGTACAGCAAGTGGACATGGTCACATGAGTACTAGTCATTAATGGTAGAAATGTGAAGGCTGAATTAGTACTCTTTGCCTTGTACATTTTTGCTTTTTATCCCTCCGTGTCTTCAAGTAGACACACTCTTCATGCTCGCCCATGGTGAGTGAATAATCCTCCTTACTTGTTCTACAAGTGGAGTTAACCTCTTGAACATAACAAGAGTCACAGGAAATGCTTGGAGTACTACTCACATGCCTGTACAAATGAAAGCAGCTCACCCTTTTCTTCTTTGCAAATGAAATAACAACCTGTTACTATTCAATGTCAGTGAAGATCTACATGAGCTCTGTTCTCTCCTTGATCGTAATGTTTTGGTAAGCTGCTTCTTTCCTTTTCCTGGTGGCTGCTTGTTCTTTTGTTTACCATGTTTTGGATAAAACTCTAGATGGAAATTATCCAATTCATTACCATGTTCTGATAAGCCCTTCAATGTTGCAATGAGAGTATTGGTTTGCATGTCCACACTCTTTGGGGATATGTAGGAGTTTATAAAAACCAGATTTGAGCATTGCACACATGTTGGATTCATGTTTACATTTGGGAGCAAGTGTGTTACATGCTTTTGTCATGTTTGGAGTAAGGTCATGGAACAAAGACTGTGATTGGAGGTTGTACAGGCTCTTGTTGAGTGATGAGGAGCTTTGTAAGTTCTATTCAGAACATAGTTCATTATACTTGGCTGCATTTGACTATTTCATAGTGGAGATGAGGAGTATTTGCCCCTCAAACTGGAATTTCCCCTGTTTAGGGTTTCTGTAGGCCAAATTTTTTGTTACACTATTTGTCTACATTTTGATATCTCTTTTAACTTCATCCATGCAAACATGACTGTTTTGTGGTTTTAGAACTATCAACACTAACAATTGCTTGCTTTATGGTGGTTTTGAGTAGTCATACAATGAATATCTGTAGTTGGTGAGTTGTTTGGGAGTATCCCACTTGGTTTATGAATCATGAGAAAAAAAATCTGAAGCACAATCAGCTAATGACAATTCTCTAGTGCAAAAGATGAATTTCAGCAACATGTTTAAATAATGGAGGACTATGAACACTAGAGGAAGACATGTTGATTAGATAAACTGAATCAACACATATAAGAAAAGAGCATATGAAAGAGGGTAGTGTCAAAATAATTGATGATGAACTCATTAATTATCTCAATTTGCTGTGTTTCAGTGGAAGTACACTAAATTGTACCAAATTAAACATTGAATTGAGAACATAACTGGAAATTAATAAATCAATATCAACTGTCAAGTCATAAATGTAAAAGGTAAAACAAAATGGTTTATAACTTTATATCATAGTATTGCTACTTGGATTATGAATTAACTTGGCAAACCAAAAGTATAAATGGAATTCAATTACTCAGGATTGAATAAAATAGAAACTTGGAAAAAACATGTTGCTTTTGATCTAGTGCAGCCCAAACAATTTTTATTTTTGGTTTTGAAAACTAGGGTGGGGGCTTGGGGTTAACAGTGCCCTTAGTGCATTCTATGTCGTGACACAAGGATCTTCATAGTGGATGAGATTTTTCATATTTTAATCACTCTTTTACCAGAGTCCAAATCCTCAAAAAATTCACTCTTAAGTTTAGTTATGATTTTTTTGTAATTTTTAAAATGCATTTTTTGGGAGAACCCTTGTAATGACCACTCTAGAATTGAAATCAATTTTCTTTTTCCAATACCCACCAAGATTCCTGATTTCTAACATACAACCCCCACTATTTTTTTTTTGTTTTTTGAAATGAGAAGTATTTGCCAGGGAGAATAATAAAAACCAGCAATAAACATGCAACAACGTTCTGAAGACTGAAATCAATATTTTTTTCCAATTCCCACCAAGATTCCTGACTTCTAACATACACCCCCACTATTTTTTTTGTTTTTTGAAATGAGAAGTATTTGCCAGGGAGAATAATAAAAACCAGCAATAAACATGCAACAATGTTCTGATTTCTCAGACTTCAATACATTTGGCAATATTCATTACAATGCTGCAACAAGTCTATTATGCATTGGAAAATGTCTTTCCTTGTTATTACAAGTTTTTTGTGTTTTGAAATGATAACCAAGATAGGTCTCAACTTTCCTAATAACTTTCAACTGAAAAGATATCAGAAATATCATGAAGTAGAGGCATTAAAGAGGTTACAGACCTGCTGGACTGATTGCAGAGGTAAAGGATCAGCATCCAATGTTAAACAGCCCTTCCATCATACCCATTTGGAGCGATAGGCTTCCTAAGCATGCCTTTTTGAAGTTCAGAGCTTAAACAGAGCTTTTTCCACTAGTTACAGGTCTGCTGTAGCGAAATATGAGGTGCAGCAGTTCACAGCAAGCTTCAGAATGGTTGCTCCTTCACTAATTAGATGCCTCCCAAAACTGTATTGCTCATTCAAGTCTTCCCCTCAACCAGCACTACCAAAATCCAGGGGAAAACAGCATCTACAGGTCTGATTATAAATTTTCAATCTTCCTATTCAAAACTGAGGCACTAGCACAGGGGCGATTGGCCTAAATAATTCATGGCATCTTCATCTGAAGTTTATTCCACCCCAAAATGGTGCTAAATGGAGCTTCAAGGCTGGGTGTCACCTTTTAACTGAAAATACCTGTCAAAAACCCTAGTGACCAGCTTCTAGGAATTCACGCCAAGCTCCCAAACATGCCTAGAAGGGGTACGGAGCTTCACACTAAATGATGTCTGCATTTTCACTTCAAATAAACACTCAAAATCATTGCACCCAGGAAGGTACAGATGTTTCCAGCATATTTTGATTGATTTTATACCATAATCCTACTTCCACAAGCAGCAACAGGTTGTATGGCCTGCTCAAACTCCCAAAATAAAAGTCACCAAACTCACCACAAAACACTGCAAAACCATCAAAGAAGAAACTCTGAAACTCCAATCTGCAATACCTGCAAATATTTTTTGCCCAAACTATGACTCTGAATGAATCACACAGTATTAATCAGGAATGATTTTTCACCACTGTGATTAATCTTCGCCAGGAGGGTTTTATTTTTCGTCCTTAGGAAAGCTGAGATGAACCAAGTTCAATCCCACAAAACCACAAGGGTTTCACAAGAGGAAATCAAATAATCTACATATCCCAAATGAGCTCACAATACCTCCTTTTATACTTTCCCCTCAAACTTTCCAAAAGACTCAATTTAAAATTTCACTTTAAATTAAAAAACTCCTTTTTACTCCAAAAGACCTTTTTATCAAAATAATGATAATATTTGATACGCAAGGTCTCAATATTATGCATCCATGATGTAAAAATTTACATTCCTTTTCCAATGAGTATTATGCTAAGGTGCTTTTTACAACAGAGAATATTGGTAAAATATTCAATGCATTATTTACATGAGCGTGTTGTACCCAAAATAAATTTTTTGGCATTACCGTATAAATTAGGCTAAAACCTTGTTAAAATGCCATGTTAAGTCAGGTTTAAGAGTCAAACCAATCATATAGAATCTTGGTGGGTTTTGTCAGGAACCTTGAATTGTGTTAAAATTTGAAAATTAGGGTTTTTGCCCCTATTTTCAGGGAAATCCCCCAAAATAGGACCTTCCCAGAAATGATTGAAAATGATTTTGATAGGGTTAAAAGGCTTCACGACCACATTGGTCAAGTCAGAATCATCAAAAGATAAGTTTTACTCTGGTGGGTCTATTTCTATTTTTCAGGAACAAAGTTAGGAGCTCCGCAGCCATTAATGGCAGATTGGCCAGTACCAGGTGCTGAAAGCTAACCTTCGAAAGCTTCAACGACGCAACCATGGCGGAAAAGGTCTAAAATGATGTTGTTTGATGAAGGGGATTTTCAAAAATGAAAAATGCTGAAAATTGACTAAGTCTGGGATTTTCAAAAATGAAAAATGTTGAAAATTGACTAAGTCTGGAGAATGCATGCCTTGCTGCCAAGAGGAGGCTATGCAGTCAAATGCCTTAGTCATTTTCCCAAACATCCATACATGATGAACGTGAGACATGAAGAAATGGTGATCTTCGACGGAGGAGTTTTCTAAAATTGAAAAAGGTTGAGATTTGACTAACTCTGGAAATGCTACGAAGGAGAAATCATTTCACGAGACAAAAAGAGCCTTTTTCAAGCAGGGGCGCCCTTGATTCTTAAGGGTCAGATGTAGCTTGATGAATCATCCAAGGCAGTCATCCTCGGCGTTCACCTGTTGGCTTGACAATGAAACAAACAGCTAGGTCATCTGATGAATTGATCATAAGTAGTTGTCGACGAAGCAAAAAGAGGCAGTTGACGAAGTATCAAGAAACGGTTGTCGAAAGTGAAGATCGAAGAAAAAAAGAGCCTTTTCAAAGGAAAGGCTCCCCTTTTTTTGGACCTCCAGATGCTGATAAACGACAAAAGGCTTCCCAGGATAACCTTCTCAGCCCAAGTAGATCTCGAAAACGCAACTGAAAGCGTAAACATCTGACAATGCAGTCAACGGATAATCGAGATCAAAGTAGGCAACTTTTCAAACAAAGATAACCATGCTGAAAGACAAAAGAGCTCTTTTCAATGAGGGGCGCCCTTGAATAAAGGAGCCCTAAAATGAATTCCAAGTTTTCTGAATTCATTCATCTTCGGCGAAATGGAGCTGGCTACCTGGCGGGATATCAAGCGAAAGCATCTGATTCTCCGACCAACGAGAAATCCAAATCGAAACACAAGAGGTCATTTCAAAAGGCTGAAGAACAAAGATTGAAAATTCACCAAGGCATAAGCAAAAGAGCCCTTTCTTGGAAAAGGCGCCCTTTCTTTTGAAGCCATAAACTTAGCTTTTTACCATCATGCCTCCCAGGCACTTCTCTTCAGGTCAAATCCAGCTCAGCAATGAATGTGTAAACCCAACACCTTCGGGATGTCGACGAGATCGAAGCCCGGTCAAAGGATCAAAGGCGAGTCATTCAAGAGAATAAAAAAAACCTTGCAAAGGAAAACTCAAAGGGGCATACAAGAAGAAGTCAAAGGTCAAATTGTTGACTAAAGTCAAGATATTTTGAGTTAAACTTGGCTAAAACACTCCACGATTAGTGGAAATCACCTTTTTGAACTTCAGATCAAGCCAAAATCACTTTTTGATCATGAGTTAGGTCCCCAAACTTGTGGATCTAAGGC